>JAWMRA010000028.1:1671641-1688931 GCA_035584735.1 Pseudotriccus pelzelni | reverse complement strand
ACAAAGCCCTGTTTCCCTGGAGACAAGGTGAGTCGTTAACAGACAATGTATCTCTGCTAGGCCTTTTGTATTAGGCCTTCGGCTACTTAGTTACCTAATTCCCCTTCCCCCCACACCCACAATGGGGGGGGGGGGAGGTAAAATTCCAAGAACCAAACCATGACAGAGGGTCTGTACTTCAGTAACAATGCTCAAAATTCAGAAATAGTGGCAGAAAGTCATAAAATTAATCAACTGTGGCAGAAAAGTACTGCACTTAAAAGACATGAACTGCACAGACTGCTTAGAATCACAGACAGGAATCAAGAGGCGTTGATTAGTCCTGTCAGGGCTTTCAAAAGCAGCAATTGGCTTTTTAGTAAAAAGGAGAAAAAAACTATAAGAGCCAGTGCCTGGGAGCAGAAACCAGTTGTATTTTAATTTGAAAGGAAGCACAGAGGTCTGAAGCAGCAATTACAAGTTAGTGGAACACACTTTCAGAAGAAAGGGGAGATCCTCAACCTTTTGGTGTCTTCAAACCAAAGCCAGGGGCCTTTCTGGAAGAGCTCTGTAACCAACTGCAGCCACAGGGCTGGATTCCTGTGGCACGTGGTTGCTTTACTCCAAAGGTCAGACTGGTTGGTGTTCTCTCTTTTTTAATGTCCCTGACTGATGGGAAACAAGTTCTTCAGGCAAGAGCTATGGAACAGAGAGGATAGGAAGAGGCAAAGATGCAGCACTGCTTAACCTTTCTTTTTTTGTTCTATGTTTTTTGGTTCTTTTATGTAGGGGAGTTCCAAATCCCTGCAAGCTCCAATGTGGGGCCACTTCTCCACAGCGCAAAGGTATTGTTTCATTGTTCACACCCTCTGTCTGCACCCTCCCTGCAGGAAAGAATCCCAGGGCCACCCCAAGCACAGCCAGAGCAATACACTCACAAACATAACTGTTTTCTGGAACAAGAAAGGGAGATGTGATATGCTGCCCTCTGCTTTAGCCAGAGCAAAGTTCCAGGAACTGCGCACTGACATCCCCATCCTTTCAAGTGTCTGTGTAAAAGGGCTGCTGGTGGTGAACCACTGAAGGGAAACAAACAAACAAACAAAACACCCCCAAAAAACCCCAAAACCCTAATCCAGCAGCACCAGTCTGTCCCTGTGTTTGCATTTTGATGCAATCTTTCACTAGGTGTTCCTATGCTGTTCCTGTTTTGGTTTTTACCAGACAACCCATGACTAGAAGGTGGTGTCATTCCAAACACTGCAAATCAGAGCTGGCTCTTGTCTGTTGTAGAGGGGCTTGAAGAGAGTGCATCATCTTGAGATCACAAGGACATAGATTATATTATTGTTCTTGTGATTAAACCTGCTAATTCCTTGCAATTCACAGTCTTAGATACAGATAATTCCCTGCTTTAATCAGTCATCTGAACAATTGCTCAAGGACACTGGGAGCAGAGCAGAGGTAAATTCAGCATTTAGCAGAGTAGGTTCCTGAAAAAGGCACCAAAAAGGCCTTTCCTTGATCTGCTGAGGGGGTGAGTGTGGATCTGCCGGTGCTGGGAGGTGCCAGTAGTGCAGGGCTGTAGGAAGAGCCTGGGGCAGGTGGTGGAGCAGGTCTAGGAGGGGAGCCCGAGTGCTGGCTCCGCAGTGGGGCTGTGGGCGATGAGGGGTAGTTTGGTGAGTTCCTTGTGCAGCGAGCGCTGCTGCCACTCTATGGCACTCGGGGCGTGCGAGCTGTGGGCCGGCTGAGCCTCCTCCCACCTCCCAGGGCCGTGCTGGAGGGAAACACGCTGTTCATTGTCTCCGCAGGGCAGCATTTCATCACTGTGCAGGGTTCAGGGAGCGCTGGGCTGGAACTGGGGAAAGCACGTGAGCGTGTGTTGGCAGGGACTGTGCTGTGGGCATGATGTGGGAGAGGCAACAAGGGGTAAGGTTAATTTTGGAGGGGGAAGTTAGCACAGAATCACAGAATAAATGTCCTTAGTTGGAAGGGGCCCACAAGGATCATGGAGTCCAAAACCTGTCCCTGCACAGGACACTCCAACAATCCCGCCCTGTCCCTGAAAGCGTTGTCCAAACCCTCCTGGAACTCTGGCAGCACTGGGGCTGTGGCCACTGCCCTGGGGAGCCTGTTCAGTGCCCAAACGCTCTCTGGGGGAAGAACCTTTTGCTGAGATCCAGCCTGAGCCTGCCCTGACACAGCTGCAGTCATTCCCTGGGTGCTCTCCCTGCTCACACAGAGCAGAGATCGGAGTGCCCCTCGGAAGGAAGCTGCAGATTGCAATGAGTAGTATCAGGTATGTGCCGAATTCTGAAAGATCTGATGATGTCCATGAGGCTGCACGGAGCTCCCTGGTCAGAGGGGAGGTGAGCAGTGTCCATACAGCTTCCCTAGGTAGGTGGCTGTGTAGGACAGGGAGATGTCTTTTGTGGACACATGACACCAGATGACATCACCCCCTGGTAACTAATACAGCACAAACAGGTCTCACTGCTCCGTTTCCAAGAAAGTATCTCCTATAGGGTTGATATGATTTTGCTGCCTTAACAGCTCTCTTCTTTAACTCCTCAGGGTGACCCAGCTCAGCGAGGGCATTTAGAGGAAGCCGCTTTCCAATTGCAGCAGATTTTCCGGATTGATATTTCCATTGCCTTGAATATCCTTGGTAATGTGGACTTGGGTTTGTTTTGCCCTTAAACCACAGGTTTCTCATTTTGGAGGACCTCCAAAGCGTTGCAGGTCTTGTGTGAAGGCAGAGGTGGCATATACCCAAGCTGAAGCCTCCTTTCGGCAATTTTAACTGTGCTCTGAGAGATTTATTGCCCTTTGTCCCATTCTGCCACCAGATTTATATCAGCATGTTTCAGTCCAGGCTTGGTTGAAGCCTGCACTCCTATCCTGACATCTGTAGTTGGAAATTAAGCCATCTTTGTCTTTTTTGCAACACAAGATGTCACATCCTTGTATCCTTTTTTATTGTCTGAGCTCATGGTCTTTCTGGCAAGCTGAAAAAGCAATTGCAGAGTTGCAACTCTAAGAAAGGCTGAGGGGAGATGGAATGATCTAAGAAAAGTCCCTGCCCTATATACACCACTAGTTGCAGGCCTGAAGAGCAGTGTGAGCCATACGCTGTGTTAGCCCGTGATCCGCCTTTGTAGCAAGGCTGGAAAAATCCCTAAAGTGCAAGGTTGCTGTTTTCCTTGTGGAAACCATGGAGTGAGGGTTCTTGAGCCAGCTGGAAGCGGCCCAGAGCACTTGGCCTGAGCCAGGGAAGGCTCTGTGGCTGAGGGGGAGGTCGCTGCCTTCGGGGCTGAGTTCGGCTGTTGCATTTGCCCTATTCTGATGTTGTGTTCTCCTCAGGGGTCGAGAGCATGAGGGCAGGGCACTGCAGGACAGGCTTCACCTGCTTCAAACTGGCTGCTGATCGGGGCTACAGCAAAGCCCAGTTCAACGTGGGCCTGTGCTATGAGCATGGCAGAGGCACAGAGAAGGATCTGGAAAAGGTATCCCTGGCTTGTAGAGTTGTATGTGTGCGGCACAGGCCAGGAGAGTGGTCTCTGTTGAGTGCTCAGGAGCTTTTTCCTTTGTACGGGTGTGACAGTCATGGAATGTCCTGAGCTGGAAGAATCCACAAGGATCAAGTCCAACCCCTGGCCCTGCACAGGACACCCCAACAATCCCACCCTGTCCCTGAGAGCGTTGCCCAAACACTCCTTGAGTTCCCTCAGCCCTGGGGCCATGACTGCTCTGGGGAGCCTGTTCCAGTGCCCAGGCTCTGAAGACTTAGCAGAAACTGCTGGAAATAATATAAATTGCAGGTTTGCAGAGCTGACTTCAGTGCCATCGACCCCCTCAGAGATGTGCTCCGAGATCCCCTTTCCCACAACTTCCGAGGGCTTCTCCAGGTGCACAGGCTGTGCCACCAGCACCGAGGAGAGTACCAAGAAGAAACCTGTCATGTTACTGTATTTAAGACACCACTGCACTTCTGAGGGCTTCCTAAATCTCCAGTTTGGGAATGGTAACTACAGCCTGCCACCTAGTGCAGGCTGGCTGCAGCCAGCAGCTACTGGAGCTGGGAAGAGCTACAAAAGCAGCTTCTTTTGAAATTGTTGGCCCAGTGCCACCCCCTTGAAGCTGGGGAGAGTAGAGCAGGCAGGGTGGTTCCAGGGCTCTGGGGTAGTCACAGCCCACTGTCTGGTTTAACAAAGCTGCTGTTCCTCAGCAGGGAGGGATGGGAGAGCTGCGGGAGGAACCATGTGCAGCTTGTGATGGATCTAAACAGGGGTTAAGCTTGACCTGCCCATAGAGGGGTCACATCATGTTCCAGGGAATATATTACCTGGCTCACACAGGTGGGTTTCTCTCTTCGCAGGCAGCTCTGTATTACTGGCACGCTGCCAGCAGCTGCCACCCCATGGCCCAGTACCGCTATGGAAGGTACCTCCTGCAGCACAGCCCTGGCCAGCAGTGGGACAGGCTCCAGAGGGCCCTGACATTCCTGGAGCGAGCAGCAATGGCTGGGATCACAGAGGTCAGTGTCTGCAGCCTGGGGGGTCACAGGAGAAAGCCAGTAGAGAACCGTGACTGAAGGGCTTGAGCCACAAGACATCCTAGAAAGTATTGTCTGTGGGACTAGAAGCAAAATTCTTCCAATATGCTTATCCTTCCTCACAGCAAGGGGGCTGGAACTAGGTGATCTTTAAGGTCCCATCTAACCCAAACTACTCTGTGGTTCTCTGATAATATATTTATATTCCTGACAGTGTTTGGGAGACAACCCTGCCTGCATGTGGGAGCTGAGTAGCAGCTGTATTAGCACATTGAGTGTAAGGTTTTAATGTGGCTCTTAGATAGAGCATTGGCTTAAGAGAACTGACCTACAGTCGAAAACATAGCTCAGTGTTCCATCTCCTCTCAATTCCAAGTGTTGCTTTGCTGGAGGAACTTCCATGAAATGCTTGCAGTAAGAACAGATCCTCATTTTGTAGCTGTGACTTTGGAGATGACTCATCCCTGTGGATCTGTGTACCCTGCCCTCCTTTCCCCCTCTCCAGGAGTTGCATTTAGGCCCATGTGCCATCTGCTGTGAGTGCCAGTCATGCTGGCAGTGCCTGTGCCTCCTGTGCCACCCTGTTCCAGGAAGTGCATCTGCTGGATCTCATGGACAGCTCATGAGTCAAAGCCATTCCCTGGCTCTGCCTCCCACAGTTTGAAAGGATATTCTGGCTTTTACAGGGTTGGGATAGTGGTGAGAACTGCGTGTGCAGTGGAGTTGATAGAGGAAAGGGATTTCATTGTCTGTTTACCATGTCAGGTTGATTTTTCCTAGTGCAGCCCCCCTTCTCCCAACAGACTCTGCAGCAAGCAGGGTCCATGGGACACTTGTCTTGCCACAGCATTTGAACAACTTGCAAAATCAGCAACAGAACTGGAGTAATTAAGGGGAAAAAAGCTGGCTGATCTGTACCCTGTGCGGTTTTGTTGCAGGCACAGGCTTATCTTGGAGTGTTCTACATGAGGGGGCTGCAGCCCCAGGAAAAGAGGGGTCTGAAGTACCTGCTGCTGGCAGCAAACAGTGGTGTAAGTAATCCCTCTGCAAGCTCTGATTGTCCTCAGTTTGGATTGTTTCAGGTTATGGGTGGCAGATTCCAGGGCTTCCTGGAAAAGAGACCGAGTGTCAGGATTTTACTGCACAGTGTGAAAGGACAGACTGGAGTCTTGGTGCATCTTGGAGAGGAAACAGGCCCCAGGCACAGGCCTTACAAAACATGAAGGTAAAAACAGGCCCGTTGGAGTTTTTAAAGCACCAGTGCTTGTATCCATCCAGCACAATTTGACATGTTTCCCATTATGGAGGATCTACACCCTCTTCAGTCAAAATCTTTCACTGCCATCATTTTTAGAACCTTGTTGTGTCTGTGTCTAATCTATTCTTCAAAATTGGCCCGTTGTTTCTTGCCTTCTGTAGAGAGGATGAAAGGACTATTTCTGGATTCATTTTTTTCTTCAGGGACCTTTAACATACTTAAATACTTGAAACTCCTTTCACCCTTCTCCGATTTGTTGCAGTTTCTCCTCACAGGTCATGTTGCCTGAATTTCCAACAATTTTCTTGCTTCCACTTTCTGCAAGTGACCCAGGCTTGTTTTCTTTGAAGGACAGTGCCACAGTGTGGGGACAATACTGCTCCTGAACTCTCAGCAGCACTCCGAGGAGCACAAATGTGACATCCCACATCTTGCAGCCAGGTTTCTGCATTGCACAGTTCTGTTTCCTTACAGCACTGCCACACTGTTCCCTTGTTTTCAGCTGCATTGTGAGAGCAAGTTTTTTTCTGAAGAACTTGCTCATTTTAACTTCAGTTCCCACAGCTTTTGTGCAATGGAAAATAATGAATAGCCATTCTCTGTTCTGCTGGCTAATGGTTCTGGTTGTGGTGCCCTTTAGTGTGTCCTCTCTGAGTCATTTCTTTTACAGGCTGCACAGCTCTGGTTTAGTTTGTCTCCCTGTGCAGTTATGCTATTTTACTTTGCTTGTCAGCCTTCTATTTTTCTAATTCTCCTTTGACCATTTTAAGATGCTTGCACTAAAATTGGACTCAGGATGGAGGTATGCCATGGATCTCACATAATGAGATCCTCTGCTTTGTTCTGTATTCCCTTCCAATAATTCCTAATACTGTTTGCCCTTTTGCCTGACACTGAGCAGTGATTAGATGGTCTCAGGGAACTATCACAGTGTGATATGACAGATTTCTTTCTATCAACACTACTTTGCATCTGGCAACACTGTTTCTTTTGTGACTGTGTTGCCTACTCTTAGTCTTGTGAGAGCCTCTCTAGTTAATTCTGTATAGTAAGTTTGACCACTCTGAACATTACACCATTTGCAAACTTGGGCACTTGGGGTTTTACCCTCTTGTTAGAGTACAGACACTGTCAGGTCACTGGTGGGACTAGGCCTGACCAGCCACAGCAGCTCAGACATCCTGCTACACAGTATTTAGTTCTAAATCTGCTAAAGATCTCTCAGAAGCTGCATCATTGGCTCCTTTCTTCCAGCCTGGAGTCAGATGTGTGTGCTGCGCAATATCACACTGAATTATTAAACAGATGATTGTCATTTACTGGTAAGCCCTTAACAACACAGAATCTGTCAGGTACTCCCCAGGAGATCAGTGTTTGGCATGTTTTGGTCACAGCCATGGCAGTTCTCAGACCCCATCCACCCTTCCCCATCTCTGGTTCCTGATTGATGCTGGCTGTGGATGTAGCAGAGCCTCAGCTTTGGGGGCATGGGCTCCCTGGGATGGAACCCCCCATGTTCTCCTGCAAGAAGGGTCCAAGAGTCCCTTTCTACTACCTTGGAGTATGAATTGGGGTTTAGTTGGTTAAGAGGATGCTGGGTATAGGTGAAACAAGGACAGCCCCATTTAGTACAACTCCAGAAAAAGGCACAGGAAGTCCTGGATTCAGTGTTTGCCTGGTTTTCCTGGGTGCTGGAGCCAAGCGGGAAACTCTGACAAGTGTCCTTCCAAACACTGCTCTGCAGAGAGCTTTAGTCTCCTTTGGTTCCCACTTTTTATCCTCCCTTGTTTCATACAAGCAGCCATAGAATATCAAACCCATGTTAAAGAGTGCTGTGGAAAACTAAGCCTGACCTCCGCATTTCCACGGATATCTCAGTCACTTCTGCCATGCTAATTTGGGGATCTGCTGTCCTTGCAACCTTGTGTCTGAGGTGCTCATCCTGGGAGAGATGGTTGGTGCAGCACTTCTGATTGAACCCTATCTCTTGTCACAGCTGAAGTGCCAATACTTCAACACGTTTATCTCATCTCTAAAGGAGTTTATTGGTGTTATAAACGGAGACTTGCAACATTTTGCAAAGCACCCACTCACTGAGTTCCTCACTTGCCTCTACCAGCTACATCCCAGAGAGCAACACTTGCAATATGTTCTTTTCTCGGGGATTTATTAGCAAACTTGCTACTTGATTTTTTCCCTTCCTTTTTTTTTTTTTGGCAAAGCCTCGTTTAGATCATGTTTCTGGCAGCCATACTCTTTGGGTTGTGCAGCTGGAAAGGTCTGTGTGACCACTAGCCCATGCAGTCTTTTTAATGTCATCATGACTCTTGTCTTGATTTCCTGCCACCTGAGACCCTTTTCTTCCAACTGGATCTCAAAGATAAAGTGCACAGTCAACCCATAAACATGGCACGGGTTTGGATTTGGTTTCCCTGACCCCTCTGCAGTGACACCTTTTACTTTCTAGTTCATTCTCAGCACTTCCACGTGTCTGAGTGGTTCAGGTGCTTTCTCTCTCAGTGTTTACTTGCTTGATTTCATTTCTGCTGCTTGAGTTTTCTTCTGCAATAGCATCAGGTGGGGCTGAGCAGGACAGTGCATAAGGGCTGCCAAGGGGAATCTTCCAACTCTTGGCAGCAGGTGCCTCCGTGACATTTGTTAGTTTTGACAAGACTTCAGTGTGAGTGTTGCAGGGCAGTCCCAGGGTGTGCTCGGAGTTTGTGTGGGATGAGGATGTGGGTGCAGCCAGGGCTGCCCAGGTCCTCGCAGCTCTGACCCCTGAGACAATCAGGATGCTCTGCAGACCCAGCTGTTCCTTTGTTCCCCTGACACAAACCTAGGTGTTGAAGGGAAATCAGTGAAATTACTTGGAAAGAGATAGGAAGGAGCAGAGCCAGAGATAGCTGGGGAGAAATTCTGCTTTGCTGTGTGCTCAGAGGGGTGACTAAAACACTATATTACTGAGGGATAGAGGGGTAAACTTAAGAAGGTGACTAAAGAGCCATAAACTTTAAAGAAGGTGTTAAAGACTCTGTGTTCTACTTTCCTGTGCTGTTGTCACTTCTCCCTGTGCTCTCTCCTGTGCCAGGATGCCCAAAGCAGGTACCACGTGGGTGTTTGCTACGAGCAGGGCCTTGGGGTGCAGCAGAACCTGGCAGAGGCACTGAGACACTACAGGGAGGCAGCTGCTGCTGGGAACAGGCACGCCCAGGAGAGACTGAGGCTGTGGGAAGAGGAGCTGGAAGGTACCACGGGGTGGTGGAGGGTGTGAGTCTGCAGGGGTTCTGACCCCATAATAGTGGGGCCTGTATTGCCAGGGAGGGCCACATAGGGCTGTGGCACCTTTAAGGAGTTCTTTTGGCTGAAGAGAAGGGCTACTTTTCACTTATTTCCACTTCTGACCAGCTCTTTCCAGTCCAGCTGAAAGTGGAGAAGCCATTCCCATAGTCTGATGTGTCACAACCATTTGGGTTGGAAAAGACCTCTGAGATCATTAAGTCCAACCTTTCACAGTGTCAGCTATGTTGGATAGGGCCCTGAGAAACCTGGTGCAGTGAAAGGTGTCCCTGCCCATGGCAGTGGGGTTGGAATGAGATGATCTCCAAGAACCCTTCCAACCCAACTCATTCTGTGATTAATTTCTTGTTTTTCTGTCCTTTCAGATGTGCGGACAAAGCATCCATTCCCTGCAGGAATACGAGCCTCTTCCTCGAGCCCGAGTTTCTGGGCTCTGGAGCCTGTGGGTGCAGGTCTCCACAGCACCCAGCCAAGATGTGCCCTCCCCCTTCCCCACTCTTGGAGCACAGACAGACTCCATGTGATGCTGCTGAGCAGTGCAGGATGGAGTCGTGCCTTCGGACACAGGACAGTGCCACTGGAAAGGCAGTTCTGGGAGCCCCACAGCTGCTGTTCCTAGAGCGGGCAGTAAGTGACACCAGCACAGGAGAAGGCAACCCTTGCGCTGTGCGGGGCTGGAAGCAGACTGGCAGGGAGTGGAAAGGGAAAGCTTCCTGTTCATGAATGGGAGCCATTTTTGAGTCCCAGTGGTTTGAGAGTAAGCTTTGTGATATCCCTGCACCACCATATCATCTGCTCCTCTTGCCTTCCAATACAAGGATGTTGCTTTATGCACCTACATTTCTGTATAGAGCAGTGTATAAACTCATGGCACGGGTTACCCAGAGAAGCTGTGGCTGCCCCATCCCTGGAAGTGTCCAAGGCCAGGCTGGACAGGGCTTGGAGCAACCTGGGCTAGTGAAAGGTGTCCCTGCCCATGGCAAGGGGTGGAAGGAGAGGAGCTTTAAGATCTCCTCCAGCCCAAACCATTCTCTGCCAGTGACCATTCACTGTGATGTGATTTGTGGTTATAATTCCAGTAGCCCTGCATGTCCTGCACAGTCCCCCAGTGAGGTTTACAAGCCACCAGACAGTGATGTTGGCAACTAACCCTGTGACAGGTCTGGCCCACACTCTCTGAAGCAGTTTGCTGTCTCTTGAAGGCAAGTTCCCACAGTGGCTTCTGCTTCCAAACCTGTGCAAGCAAGAGAGTGAATTCTCATTATTAGGACGCATATCTTTTGGAGTATGACCTGTACCAATGAGAGTGACAGCTGCCCTCAGCCATCCTGCACCGTGTCCTTCAGTCCCCAGTTGTTATTCCTTCAGCCCTGGCAGTGAGCTGCTCCCGTGGGTACCACCCTCTGAGTCACAGTGAGCAAGGGTTGCTTCAGAATTTACATTGGACATGTTTGCTGAGCACGCCAGCTCATTTCCAGTCAGTGGATAAGGGATGCTCCCAGTGGGAAGGCACCACTGGCAGGCAGCAGCAGGTAGCTGCTAGGATAATTCCTTCCACTGGGGCAGCTGGATCTAGAAAAAGGCATTTGTCCACACCAGTTTAGACTGGTTCAAGGGCATCTGTACAAACTGCCCAACTTCCTGTGGCCATGGTCCTCTAGTGCTTTGCGAAGATGAGGATCTGGAAAACAAAGGCAATGGCCCTATCCTGAACTTGCTGTGGTCTCCATTCAGCAAGGGAGGGGCACAGCCAGCCCTCAACACATCTGATTGTTCTTCTAGTCTGGTCTCTCTTTCTGCTCAGACCAAGCTTTCTTAGACCATTTCCTTTATCAAGCAGGATACAATTAGCAGGAAATTCCTCGGGTGGATTTCCTATTCTGTGATAATCCACAGCATGCTTACACACCGGTCAGCTCGGGGCAGGGGCTGGGGGGTCGAAAGCAGTTTGCAGGATCAGGAAATTGAACCGAGAGAGAGGAATTTGTCTCCTTTTTAATCTGCTTATTATAAGGTATTTTTCTGTAAAGATTGTCCTTTAACAGGCATATCAAAGCAACTTTGCAGAGGAAGGTGTGAGGTTTGTCCTCTGCGTGTGCTCCCGAGATGTTCCCACAGGGCTGCATCTCCTCAGTCCCACAATGCTTCCCTCGTGGTTTGCACAGCTGCAGCTCAGTTGGAATTTGGCTTTCTGTCATTGTTTTGGTGCAAGAACCTGTTTTGTTTGTGAAACAAACCAGCAAGAGATTTCTGTTAGCAAACCCAGGACAAAGCCATCCGTGTATGGATGCCAGACATGGGCTCATCTGTGGAAGCATTTTGGAGGCTCCAAACATGACAGTGGATGTTTTGGATATTAAACAGTCCATCTGGGGAAATCTTACTCTATGGCTCTTGTCATTTGGTTCCAAGAGCAAGAGAAAGGGATAACTTTCCCATTTACTCTGCTTTAAACGATTTGTATGATTGTCTGGTGCTGTGTACACACCTAAAGCTGGGAACTGTCACCTCCAGGTGCAGGGAAAAGAGCAGGGATAAGACACTGGTGAGATAATCCAGGATTATGGTGCCTGTTCTTTTTCAACTTAAGAGCAAAATGAAAGCCAAAAGTATCACCCAACGCCCCCTGATGTGACAGCAAATGAGCAAATTTGCTTGGCCCTGAGCATGTTGTGAGCTGGGGTGTCTGTGGAGAAGTCAGTGCAGTGTTTTTGCTGTAAAGATATGAAGGGAAGCAGGCAAATTGGTGAGAGCAATGCCCTGTGTCAGAGGGGAGTGTGGCAGTCACAACAGTGACACTGTAGTGCTGGCAGGGAGGTGATGCTCACCCTCATTCTCATCTTTGACCCCCCTCCTACCTATACAGCCCCTTCTCCAGCACACCCCAAATCTTTTCTGGTGTTTTATACCATAGCTGGAAGGCCCAAACTCTGGTACAGACAAGAGTCCCCTGTGTGCGCAGGATCCAAAATCCCTTCCCTGCCATGCACACGCTGCTGGTGAGCCTGTGGATGCACTGCAGCTGCCTTCCCATTCTCTGTGAGTGCAGATCCACCCTGGGGAAGCACAAACACCTGTGTACTCCCTCCTTTGTTACCAATATCTTAGTTTTTCCACCCATGCAATTATCCCAAAACTGTCTTACAGCTCACACACAGACAGATCAAAGTGAAAACCCGTACTAAGGGTGAAGCTGGAGACTGAATATTTCAGAACAGTGTTTTCATGCTTCCCTTTTCCCAGGTTACCTTTGGCAGACTCCAGCCATCTGTTGTCTGCTTCTGGATAAGGACTATGCTCCAAAATCCAATGGCCTCCAAAGAGAATCAAATAGAACAGAATCAAAGGTTGGAAAAGGCCTCTAAGATTGAGTCCAACCTCTGTCACCACCTTGTCAGCCAGACCAGAGCAGTGAGTGCCACATCCATTTGTTATGAAGAAGGAATTTGTAGGCACCTGGTGTAGCCATAGGGGAGATGCCAGTGCTGATTTTGGGGTGTTTAACAAAATGCAGATTCACAGTGGTAGAACCACAAAAGCTGGAAAGATCAGTGGGAGACAACAGGCACGTCTTCTGCTTTCCCAGCTGCCATTCCAGGCTTCCTACACGTTTGTCAGCTACACTGCGCCTTGTTCCAGAGAAGGTAATGTTAGAAAAAAAGAGTTTTATTTAAATAACTGAAATCCTGGAGCCCAACTCTGCAGCACGTGTCAGAGTCCATGACAGGTATTTTAATGTCCGTGGTGCACAGTCTGATCCCGTGGATGTTTCTTGCTGTGGTCATTCCAACAACCGCCATCTCCTCATGGCCTATTCTGGGAGGAAGGGGTGACCTGAGTGTGATGGGAGACTGGAAGGGGGAGGAAGGCAAGGACAGGCAGGTAGAGGGAAATTAAACAAGATGAAATCAGTGATGGAGAAAGCTGATGGGGTGAGGCAAAGGAAGGAACATGCCTGTTGTGATTGTCTCAACATGGGCAATGCAGTGACCCTGCTGGAGCCCACGTGTGCACCCAAAGCTCTGTCTGACTCCCATCTCTTTCTCACAGCCACCAGCAGAACCTACAGAACAGCAACCCTGTCCTCCAGCCCCAGGCCCTTCCCACGTGCCGACAGCTGCCGCAGCAGCCCCGAGCCCATCTCGTTGTGGCCTTGGACCTTCTGGGACAGAATCATTTCAAAGAGGGTGCTCATCTCCGACAGGAAGGTGCTGGTCAGCCTCGCCCCAGCGGTGTTGGAGGCAGCCCCAGCACCTTTGCCAAAGGTCTCAAAGGTCCTTGGTTTCTCCTGCCTTGCAGCTTCCTCATCCTGAGAGGAGTGGGGGTTGTCGGGGGAGAAGACGTTGTCCTTGTAGCTGCTGGTGAGGGGGAAGGAGAGCCGGGCCATCCACGCGGGGTCTGCGGCCGTGAGCCTCTTGAGGGCCAGCTCTGAGGGAGACAGGGAGCAGAGGAGATCATAGGAGGGAAGAGAGGGGAAAAAACAAGTAAATAAAGTTACTGATTAATGAGAAGATCTCCTAAAATCACTGAGAGGAGTCACTGTGAACAGGTCTAGAGAGAAACTACCAAATCATACAACCCAGCAGCTTAGAAAAGCCAAGCAAAATAGAACTGGTTTAAAACTACTGGGGTTTTTTGTTTTGTTTTATTGTAATAACCATTAGAATCACTTTGCGTTCTCATTTGTTGCAGCCTGGAGTGGCACTTCACTAAATTGTTAGCAAAGCCGGAGAGAGGGAGGGTTTAGGATTGGCTAAAGGGGAGCTGACAATGGAAATCTTGCAAGGGGGAAGTATTGGACACAAAGATAGTGGACTTCCCTTCAGGGTCACTCCAGGGGGGGAATTTGCTGCTAAGAAGGCAGATTGAGACTGAGAAGAAATGGGTTATTGTGAGAACAATAATAGCAGAATGAAATTTTGGATTATAAAATGCACAGCTGGGTGGTTGAGCACTAGTAACAAACAATTGAGCTATAAAGTGGTTGTTCCTCAATTGGAAACAGCTGAGGAGCAGCGGGAGCCTGGGCTGGGGGTTGGGGCAGGCTCCTTAGCACACCAGTAATGTGATTTTGTCCCAAAATGGAATCATCCAGTGTGTTGGTCAAGGTATGAAGGCATACCCATGGTATTATTACTGGGTCTGGCGAGACCTGATTAGGAGAATTACACACAAATCTGATCATCCATCCAGAGGGGAGAGGAGCTGAAATGACACCAGTGCAGGGAAAACTGGGGATGAAAGCAGGAGTGATGCAGGACGACATGATGGACACCCCAAGGGTGGGGGTTACTGCTCCTGAGGAAGCATGAGCTCCCCCGGGGACCTGCTGCAACCTGCCGTAATTTTGAGGATGTAAGCACCGGCAAAGGAAATCTTTAGGCTTAAAATAGTGCTGGCAAAAGAAGAAGTGATTACAACTGTCCATGAATAAACATCTCCTGGAAAAGAAAGGAAGGACCCCATAGCAGGGAGAGCCTGGAATAGTTTCTCCGTCAGACAGCAGGAAAGGAAACGGGGATTCTTGTTTTTTGAGGTAGTTGGTAAACAAGCGTCCGTGCTGAGGAGCACAGAGCTGCCTTCCAGCCCCACGTTGTTCCTTCCCAAAGCATGTCCCAGAACCCCTGGGGGGTTGGAAGTGACCACCTGGTTTGTGAAACACTCTGAGAGCAGTAAAACAAATCACGGGTGTCTGGTAACAAAACACAGCAGTCCCAGGGTGGCCAGAGCTGGTGTCACTAATAATTGTGTGGCTCTGACTTACACAGTGACCTCTGGAAGGAGGGTCTCCATTCTGATGCAGTTATCCTGCTGCTTCCAGAGGATAATCGGTATCCTCTCACAGCCTGGGACACAGGGTACCCGCTCAGTGACTGAGACAAGACTCTTTCCTCAGCCAGCCAGTCCTTTTTCTCTGAAAAATGGCTTTCCTTGGGTGGAATGGGGGTGAGAGCTGGACTTAAGCCTGGTAAGGAGAGAAGGGCAAGTACATCACTTAGGTTTTTGTTTCAGATGAAGCCCCAAAATTCTTTTGTGTTGCTTCACTTCCAGGATTTCTTTCTGCAATCTCAGTATTCTTTTCGTCACAGTGACTGTTCCTTCACACATCACCCAAGAGTGCTGCAGCCCTATGATTTTGCTCTAAAACACCCAGTTTTCTCCTCCCAATCTGCAAGAAACCACTGCATTCCCTGAATATTTGGATGCCTCAACTCTGGAGCAGGACACAACCAGTCTGCTCCCTGCAGGGAGAGCCACGACTCAGTGGGCTGATGGTCCTGTGGCCATGAAACGTTTTGATTAGGTTTGTTTAATTTGACCAATAACTCTTTACTGCCTTGTTTTAATGGTGCTTTGAGAGCAGGGGTTGTTTTTATCATCAATAAAGTTCTATCTCTCATCTGCTGCTGGGGGAGGCTGTGCTTGGCTGGTGGGGGTCGGGGTTTAACAGAGGGTGCTGAGTTCATCCCGCAGCATAAACAACCCCAGAGCTGCCTGGGACTGATTAATCCCACAGTTCCTCCTGCTGGGAACAGCACAAAGACCCAGACGGCCTCAGTCAGCCAGCTGTTAGGATACTCCTGAGCACAAGCAAAACTTCCTTCCTCCCTCTCAGGATGTAAGTCCACTTCTCTGTTTGTGTCTGGGAGAGGAGGAAGGAGCCCGGCAGCTCTGGCGTCTGCGCCGTGCCGCCGCCTTGGGAAGCTCTGGGCTCATGGTCAGGGTTTTTCACCACTGGAATGGGGCAGCCTCCTTGGGAATGTCCAGCAGGAAGCCACATGGGCACAGCCTCAGCATTCCCTGCTGACATTCACTGAGAAATGGAAGCCAGTTCCTTCCAAAAAGAACCAACTTGACATTGTCCCGGTGGGGAATCGTGCTCTGCAAATTTGTTGGGGTCTTGGGAAGGGCTGGATGAAGAGTCCTGGGTAACTCTGGACAAGGGCGTGGAGTGATAGAACAAGGGAGAACACACTGGCAGAGAGCAGTATTAGATGGGATATTGGGAAGAAATTCTTCCCTGTGAGGGTGGTGGGGCACTGCCCAGGGCAGTGGTGGAATCATCATCCCTGCAAGTGTTCAAAAAACATGGGTGTGGCACCTGGGGACACCAGTTAGAGGTGGACCTGGCAGTGCTGGGGTGATGGTTGGACTCCATGGTCTGAGATGGCTTTGCCAGCCTTAATGATTCTATGAAGTTCCAGTACTTTGGCAAAAGGGTTTTTTCCTACCAGATCCAAGAATGATGTGAGATAGTATTTCATGGATCTGCCCTACCAGAGCATGGATTTTCTAGGATGCTCCTTGTGGGCAGGACTGGGTCCAGACGGAGATCCCTTTACTGGGATTGGTGCCTATCAGTGAACCATGAGATGCACCTGGGCTCCTGTTCACTCCCTGCCCTTGGCTGCAGGACCTTTAAATCTGAAAACCTTTTAGGTCTCACTTCACCCAGCCTTTCTTCATTTACTTCTTACCAGAATAAAAGAGCAGGAAGGCAAATGGGGAGAAGCAGCAGGTTCTCTCCCTGAGAAAGTGCACCAAAAATGCCCAGCTCTGGAATTAAAACCACCCCAGCAGCAAACCTCAATGAGTTCCTCTTCTGTGGAGACTCCACAATAAAATTTCTGCTACAGGACATGAGTCAGCCCAACTTTTTCAAATTGAAATGCCAGTAGAGGAGATTTTTAGAAAAAATCAATAAAAGGAACATGTAGAAAATGTCAGGCCCAGATAGTATTCACCCCAGAGAGCCAGAGGAACTCAGATATGAAATTGCCTGGTTATTAGCTGCTGTTGGTTAACTACTGCTTCAAATGAACAGGGATCAGAGGAAGGGAAGGAGAAATTGTGACAGGAGTTTTTAAGTGTGTGAAGGTGAATCTGATGCAGCCAGATTCACAGAAATCCTTCTGTGCCTGGCTCAGCACAGGGACAAGGAGGTGCAGTTCCAAAGGGAACCAATGTGACACTGTCAAGGTGGGGAATTGTGTTTTGCACATTTTTTGAGTCTTTGGAAGGGCTGGATGAAAACTCCTGGGTGACACTGGACAAGGGCCTGGAGTGACAGGACAAGGGGGAATGGCTTCAAACGGCCAGAGGGCAGGGGTAGATTGGATTTTAGGAAGAAATCCTTCCCTGTGAGGGTGGGGAGGCCCTGGCACAGGTTGCCCAGAGAAGCTGTGGCTGCCCCTGGATCC
>JAWMRA010000028.1:1658977-1671541 GCA_035584735.1 Pseudotriccus pelzelni | reverse complement strand
TGCCCAGAGAAGCTGTGGCTGCCCCTGGATCCCTGGAAGTGTCCAAGGCCAGGCTGGACAGGGCTTGGAGCAACCTGAGCTAGTGGAAGGTGTCCCTGTCCATGGCAGTGGGTGGAATAAGATGATCTTTAAGGTCCTTTCCAACCCAAACCATTCCAGGATTTAATTCCATGATGACAGAGGATACCTGAGCTGCTGGAAAAGCACCAGCCAGGCTCTCAGGGATCTGAGCTGTCCCTGAATCAACAGCCAGGGACTAATGTGTGTTAAAAGCTGGAAAGTGAGGGTAGGAATAATTAATCTTCCCCACCAAGGGAGGTCATTAGCAGAGTCCCAGAGTATCTGCTCATCACAGTGATAAATGACATGGAGAATGGGACGGTGTTGGTGTTGACTCTACTGAAACACACAAAAGCAGAGGGTTGTGAAGGACCTTGTAATGATGAGAGCCAAGAGTAACATGTGGCTGGTGGATTTCTGTGTCACCAACTGTTGGACAACTGTCCCAGGAAACAACATGTCATGTACTGGTGACTCTCCCACCATGCAGAGGAGGGATCTGGGAGTCACCCTGAACAGCCTGGTGACAGAGCTCAGTGTGGAGCTGGGGCAGTACAGGAATGAAGAACAAACCAGAAAACCTCCTTATACCCTCAGTGTCTCCTGAACACTGGACACAATTCTGGTCACCACATCTCAGTAAAGATACACTAAAATTAGCAGCAGGTTGGTCACCAGAGATGAGACTGGATTAGTTCAGCCTGATAGGAAAGAGGAGCCTGAAGGGGCTTGACAAGGACAACTCTCCACCTTTCTCACTCTGCATGGACTAGGAGACCATGAAAAGGATAGGCTTGGGTCAGAGTGGTGGGGAGCAGATCACCAGGTGCAATGTTAAACTGGACTGCAGCCCTACACAACAACAGAGCTCAACCTCACACATAAGCTAAACAACAGCAGATGTATCCATGGGAAAGAAGATCTTCCATAAACACAGGAACAAATCCAATGTGAAGCTCAGCAAGTGCCTTTTTGCTGTGCACTGCCTGGTAGTGAAAGCCTGGGATGGTCCAGCCATGCTGTCCCAAGCATCTGCCACTGTCAGAGCTGCTCCAGGAGATGAGATGTCCCCAGGCCAGCCAAATAACCCCCTCCTGAATGCGGTTATTTGAGGAGACCCCAATTCTGTAACCCCCAGCAGCCCCAGGCTGCTCCCAGTGGTGAGGCCACCTCACCTGCCTGCGGCTCCAGGAGGGTCTCCAGCTCCTCTCCCACCAGCTGCGGCACCGAGAGCTCGAAGCCGCTGTCGGAGTCGCGGTCCTCGGCCTCGCTCTCGCCGTGTCCGCTGTCCTTCGTGCTCTGGCAGTCAGCATCCAGCCCTGCAGCCCTGCCAGGGGACACAGCACCTGAGTCACTTCAGTTCCCACCACAGCCCCCTGAAGGTGTTTGTGTCCATCCCCCACGAAATGACCCAAGGAGGGAGTGCGGGCACCATCTCAGCGCATCGCTCTCAGAAACGAAGGCATAGTGATTTCAGTCCCCACTAAACATTCATGTAGGGAGCCCCAGGTGGCCTAGTGGTTAGATTGCAACACCTTCACCGCCGAGGCCAAGGGTTCGATTCCCAGCCAGGGACACTCCCCTGGCAGGTGGAGCTCGTTAGCCCTGTAAGGCAATCCACCTACGTTCTAAGGACCTCGCTGCCACCGTCCAAGCTCGCTTGGCCCCGGCAGATGAACCTTAGGATTAAAGGGTGGGCTCAGTTCCGCGCACACTGTGTCTCACCTAAAAAATCCAATGTGCAGGCTGGAAGGTGTAAAGACCTTCCCTGGATCTTCGTTCGCAAAGACTGGCCATTATTATTATTATTATTATTAAACATTCATGTGGGGGTTGTTTGGGTTGCACAAGGGGCTGCTGTACATTTCTTGCCTGAGAGGGGTTTTGTCCTTCTTCAAGAAGAACATAGAATCCCAGAATGGTTTGGCTTGGAAGCGACCTTATAGCTCATCATGCTCCACCTTCTGTTGTGGGCAGAGACACCTTCCACTAGACCAGGTTGCTCCAAGCCCTGTCCAGTCTGGCCATAGACACTTCCAGGGCATATCCTTAGCAAACAGGGAGATGGCTCCTCCCTATAAATTCAGAGGAGCTTCCCACCTGCAGGACCAGGTGAGGAACATCACAGCCCAGCAAGCTGCCTGACCCAGCAAGCCCGGAACCACTGTCCCTCCCTCTCCATCTTCATAAGACACAGATGAGAAAGGTGGAGAAAGTTGTGTCTGCCCATGGGTTGGGCAGGTGTGGACGGGAGGACATCTGGCATCTTCAGGAGTGTTCACCCAGAGATGTCAACAGCATAATTTAATGGGAACACCATGAACTTTGGCTCTGGGAACATCTTTGGCACACAGCTGGGATATCTCAGTTCTTCCAAACCTGCTGGCATTGTCTCCCTCTCTTGCCTCCTGGCACAGGGAAAGGTGCCCCAAATTCATGTCAACAGCACCTCTAAGAAAGTGCCCAGAGCCATGGGAAGACTCATCCTTGTACTGCTGCCTCCAGAGCTGGGACCCTCTGCTCCTGAGTGTCCTGGAACCCACTGGCATTCCCCTGACAAAGATGGGATGATGGTTCATGGCCATGGAGGAGCTCGGGAGGGAAGGGAAGGAACTGCCAAAAGTGGCCCAGGAAGGAGGCAAAAAGCAGTGGAATACCAACAGGAGCACAGCCATCCCCTGAAGGGAGGAGCTACCTGCTCAATCTCTGGGCAAGAGGCTTTGCTGCCCCAGTGCTGCCCTCGGAGGCTGTTGGGGCTGGTGAGGCTGAAGCAGAGGCAGCAGAGACACGAGGGGAGGGGGCGTGGGAGAGGAGAGAGCCGGGATCCAGCCTTACCTGCTGCCGTTCTTGGCCGTGTACTTGTTTCCCCTGTAGTTTGTTTTGGGCTGGAACTGGCCCTGGTGCAGCAGGGAGAGCAGCTGGGAGATTTGCTGTAAGGCAGGAAAAGCCTGTTGAGCCCCGCCGGTCGCCACTCAAGCTGCTTCCTGCCAGGACGTCCCCTCGGACCCCCCGGCCTTTTTATAGCGTTTCCTCCTCCTGCAGATGGTTCGGCAACCCCGGGTAGGGGGAAAAACAAGCGGCCGGGAGCCCACCTGGCCCCCCTGCGCCATCTGCCTGCCTTTCTCTGCCCACACACTCTCCTGGGAAAGGGAGCACGGGATTGTCCCCTTCTCCCTGTGACAGCCACTCTCCCTCCCAGCTCCCAAGGTGTTCTGGTGAGTGTGGGGAGCCCCTGCCCGTGGTGGGGGATGTTCATCCTGCCCAGCACCTCCGCCCAGGGCTGGGGAAGGAGACCATCACGTTGCACATTCCCACAGCCCCAGGGTGGGCAAGACTCATGAAAGGAAGGACTGGAGGGGTCCCCAGCTCTGGGAATGCAAGGGCAGCTCTTACCTGCACCGGGGGCGACTCCATTGCGAACTCCCCGGTGGGGCTCTGCTCTGCCAGAGCCACCAGCGACAGCCGGACCAGGCTCCTGAGGATCTGCTGGTGGGGCTGGGGCTGCACAGGCCCTGCAGCACCCACAGGCTGCTCAGGTGGTAGTTGGGGCTGTCCCATGGGTGGCTTCACCAGGCTCTTGCCGTGCGTCGGTGCATCCAGGGGGCTTGCAGCCTCTTTCCCCAAATGTTTGGGTCTGTGGGTCTGGCAGGGACGGCGCTGCAGGATAGGCAGCTCAAAGGTCCCTTGCTGCTCCTCTGAGTCTTTTTGGGTCCTCTGATTTCTCAGGGTCCTGTAGAGAGTGGGGGTGAGGTGGAGGGGAGGCTGTGGGCAGCCCCCCGACACAGGGGGGGCTGTGCCAGCTGGATCCTCCTGGCAGGGCTGGGGGTGCTCAACCTCCCGGGGGCAGCCCCGGAACACCGGGATGAGGTGGATGTCAGTCTTCTGGATCTGCCTGTGTGGCTTCTTGAGCTGCTGCTGCCTGCGGGCATCCTCTGCCTCCCTGCAGTTGTAGGCCATGCCATCCTTCTTCTCCTTCTTCCGCAGAGAGAGGGTCAGAGCCAGAAGGAGAAGGCACCCGCCCAGGAGAGCAGCCAGGCAGATAATCACCACCACAGAGAGGCTCAGCCATCCGGGGTTCTGGGCTGAGATTTTGGAGAAGGCCCCATGATGCCGGAAAACCAAGAGGAGCCGGGCAAGAGTGTGCAGGGGGGTGTCCCCCTCATCGCTCACCCGGACCAGCAGCTCCCGCTCGCTGCCGGCCAGGCTGCTGGCATTGCTGGCGTTGAGGAAGACCTGCCCTGAGAGAGGGTTCAGGATGAAGAACCCTGCATCATCCCCCCCTACCAGATCATACCGGAGAGCCCCGTTGCTGCCAGAGTCCAAATCCCTGGCCACGATGGTGAAGAGGAAGGGAGTGCCAGCACAGGACGCGAGTGTTGTGTTGGTCACCTCTGCAGCCCCTTGGGTGCTCCTGTTCCCAGGGACCACCCAGAAGCACCCTGTCTCCACACTGACCAGGACAGAGAGCGTGGCTGCACCTCCCACCAGCGCTGGCATGGTGATGATGGGTGCGTTGTCATTGCGGTCGAGCACAGTCAGCCTGATGGAGATGTTGGATGCCAGCTTGGGGTGACCTCCATCCTCCGCAGTCACCAGGAACTCCAGGCTCCTCACCTGCTCGTAATCAAAAGCTTGGAGGGCAAAAACATCCCCAGTGGTGGGGTCGACCGAGACCAAACTCAAAGCAGAGGAGTCCAGGATGCTGTAGGTGACTTTCCCGTTGAAGCCCAGGTCAGGGTCAGTGGCACGGACAGTGAGCAGGAAAGCAGGTGCTTCACTGTTCTCAGCAACAGCAGTCTCGTAGGTGGCCCTCTCGAAGGCCGGGGCGTTGTCATTGACGTCGCTGATGCAGATGGTGAGGTGTTTGAGCACGGCCAGGGACAGGTCTCCCAGGTCCCGCACCACCAGCGTCAGGTTGTACTCGGCGCGCAGCTCCCTGTCCAGAGCGGCGTTGGTCATCAGCACGTAGCTGTGGCTGTTGGTCCTCTTCAGCCTGAAGTGCTCATCCCCTTGGCTGAGGGAGCAAAGCACTTGCCCATTGCTTCCTGAGTCAGGGTCGCTGGCTGTCACCAGAGCCACGAAGCTGTCCTTGGGAAGGGCTTCAGAGAGCACGGGCACCCGCGCGGCCCAGGTGACATGGACATTGGGAGCATTGTCGTTGACGTCCAGGACTTTGACCAGGACCTTGCAGTGTGCTGGGATGGGGTTGGCACCCAGGTCCCGGGCCTGCACATCCAGCTCGTAGGTGTGGGTTTCCTCGTAGTCCAGAGGGTGCTTCAGGATGATGCTGCCCGTGCGGGCGTCAATGCTGAAGATGCTCAGCACCTCAGGGGGCGCGTGTTTGCTCAGGCTGTACTCGATCTCCCCGTTGGGACCCTGGTCGGGGTCAGTGGCTGTGACCATCACAAGGAGGGTCCCAGGCAGAGCATCCTCCTGAACTTCCACTGTCAAGGAGCTCTCTGCAAAGACAGGGCTGTTGTCGTTGGAGTCAAGGACAATGACTTTAATTAAAGCAGTACCTGATTTTGGTGGCTCCCCGTGGTCAGTGGCCATCAGCACTAGGTCAAAGGAGGAGTGCAGCTCCCGATCCACTTCTTTAACCACGACGAGCTCTGCATGGCTCATCCCATCGGAGCTGAAGATGACCTCCAGAACAAAGTGCTCATTGGGAGAGAGGGCATAGGAGCAGCGGGCGTTGGGGCCAGCATCAGCATCCAGGGCTCGATCCAGTGGGATCCGCGTCTGCAGGGATGCACTCTCCGACATCTCCAGCTCCAGCTCGGGTGTGGGGAACCGCGGTGCGTTGTCGTTGACATCCAGCACTTGAACCTCCACATGGATCAGCGCCAGGTTTTGGGCAGCCAGCACATCGAACGAGACCCAGCAGGGATCAGTGTGCCGGCACAGCTGCTCCCTGTCCACCCGCCCAGCCGTGCTGAGCACCCCATCCCCGCTCCCTACCAGCAGTGGGAACCTCCCGGGGGTCTCCATCAGCTGGAAGGTCTCCGCTGTGTCACCGCTCTCGTCCCCCTCGAAGTGCTCAGCCAGTGTCCCAATGACCGTTCCTGGTGGCACCTCCTCGAACACCCGGTACTGCACCGTGAACGTGGCGACCTCCTGGGCATCGGTGCAGAGGAACAGGTACCACCAGAGCGCTGGGAGCTGCAGGGCGGAGCGGCCCAGCAGGAGGATGCTGCTGGCAAAGCCCAGTGTCCCCCTGCCCCGGGGCACTGCCAGGGGCCTGCCCGCCTGCTGTCGCATGGCCACAGAGTCCTCACAGTGACCAGGAGTCCTCGGCATCCTCTCCCATCCCCACGTCCCACAGGCACCTCTCGGTGGTTGGAAAGGAGAAGAAATCATAAGCCAGTCTGGTGGTTTTCCCCCTCCCTGCCATCATCGGCAGGCAGTGGGGGACCAAGGTGCTCCCCAGGCTGGAACACTCAGCCCGGAGCGGAGGAATCTCCACAGGCACAGCGTCCGGCCAGCTGGGAGCGGGAGCTGGACCAGCCGTCCTTCCTATGGAAACCACACCTACAGGAAAAGGGAGGACCGGGCTGCCTCAGTGGTGGGGAGGGGTGAAGGCTCGTGGGGCAGCACATGGTCCAGCTGGGAGAGGGGCATGGAAGTGCCCTCCACTCCCAACCTGCAGGGACCATCACCTGCCTGCTGCCACCTGCAAAGCACACGTCACTGAAGGTCTGACTCCTGCACACAGTCCCTGACCTCCCACAAACCTTTTGTGCTTTGGGAAGAGGTCTGCAAGGACCAGCTGTGATGGACAATGCTCCTGCATTGCCCCAAAGCCTTGTTCCCCACACTGTTACATTTCTGACTTGGATTTGCTCTCATTTTGTCCAAATCCAGAGTGTAATCCCTGCTCCTTGCTCTGCCCTTTGAGGGCCCACATCACCTTTCCTAGCGCACAGCTTTTGATGATGTCACAGCTTCAGTTTCAGCTGGACACACCAAAATGAACTGATGAATCACTGGGACTGTGGCCACAACAAACACAGGCAGGAGGGCATGAGGGGAGGAGGGAGGCACTGGCAGACAGAAGCTGTGTCCTGTCAGGCCTCTCCCATCCCCTGCATCCGTCTGTCCTGGCCAGTCCTGTCTTGGCACATGCTCCATCCCAGCCTGGCTCAGCACTGATTTCTCCAGTGTCACTCCTCACTCAGCACTGATCCTACACCACCAAATCCCTTCTTGTCCTTATTTCAGCCCCTTATCTCCAGCCCCCCTTAGAGCAGCTGGTGCAAGGCTGCACAGCTGTTCCACCCATACACCACATCTGGCCAGCTGGGCACAGCCTAAATTTGTTCCATGTATTCCTCATAAGCAGGGGCTGCAGAGCCCCAGTACCCCAAGCTGGGTTTACTTTGGCCTCAAGGTGATTGAGGGCATTTGGGACAGGGAAGGTCATGTGGAATTTCCCTTGGCTGTTACAGACTGCAGAGCATCCTCGTGGTGTGGCTGGAGTCCCAACAGCCACGTCATTTTTGTGGCCCCTATATCTTCCAGGCAGGCTCCAGCAGCCCTGTGCGTGACACTGGTGCCCTGTGCCCACCTTGCCCTCTCTTCCTGCTTTACCAGCCTTCATAGGCACCCCCTGTATCACCATCCTATTCCCATCCCTCCCAGCTCCCCTCAGCACTCTGATTTTCCCAGCTGCATCCCTGCTTTCATCATTTTTCTTTATTATGGTAAATTTTAACGCTCCAATGAGCAGCAAAACCAAACCCCTCCCAGTGCCACCAGCCCGGCTGGGTTTGTGCCACCGCTCAGCACTCCAAGAGGAAGGGACAGCTCAGGGGGGTGGCAGGAGACCGGTGCTATTCCTGGGCTCCATCCCAGCTCCAGGTGACCTCTGCCAAGTCATTTCCCTGCTTTGTGCTGTTGCTTCCTCCCAAGCTGAGCACAGCCATCCCCGGGATCTCCAGAGGGATGTTCCCCGCTCCTGGAGCTGCAGATGGAGCAGCGGATGTCTCCCAGCCCGTGCCCTGCTTTGGGGTGTATAGGGGTGGGAAGGCTACTTCCTTCTCGGGAGAGGCTTACCCTTTCACCTTCTTTATTTTTTTCCATGCTCTTCCTTTTCAGGGATGGAGAGGAGCAGAAGAACTGCACAGAAACATCATGAGAGAACTGCCATGTTACGTCCAACCCCAGAACTGTGGGGGTTCCCTGAGGAGCCCTGAACAGTGTATCCTTCTCTCATCGCCTCCCAGTCCCTCTGGAGAACAAGCCAAGCTCATTGAGTGCCCTGTGTGCACTAATATAACAGGAGGTGAACCAACACCAGCACCCATGTGCTGACTCCATCCCCACACCACAGTTGGAGGGTCCCCCTTCAGGTTGCTGCAGCCCCAAACTACTCCTTTTTCTCCCCAACGGCAGGGACCAGGTGGGATTTTGAGCACCAGTTTGCTCAGACACCACAAGAAAGGATGGGAGGAGAAGCCGCTGTCACAAGGGCTGTGACCCTCCCAGCACTGTGCCCAGTCTGGCTGCACAGACACAGCACTGGTGACAGATCTGGACAGCCCAGGAGAGGAGCTGCAGGAGCTGCTGCATTAATTATGATTAGACTTCAGGAATAAATCCCTACAGAGCAGACCTGTGACCCCCAGCAATTGGAACGGTCTCAGCTGGCAGGAGGATGCTGCAGGGCTGCAAAAGCATCACTGGACTGCAAACCAGCAGTGGAGGGAGATGGACAAAGTAATGCTGCAAAGAAAAAAGAAAAATGGGGTCAAGTGAGACTTGCCAGGAGCACAGGCAGCAAAATAAGATCTGGTGCTAAAAACAACCCACGTCTCCCGTTTCCTGTTCACACCCTGGCAGGTTCCCACCATGCAGGTGCTTCAGGACCTCCATGGACAATGCATATAAAATTCCCCCCTCGGGTTTTAGGCTGCACAAGAACCTTTTCATTCAAAGCTCAGAAAGTGCATCAGTTACATTCAATTATTGCAGAACTGTTCTTCAGCTCCTGGGTGATGCTGTTAGTGCCCAGGGCAGCTGTAAATGCCATTTCTGGGGTGAAAATCTGGCTCCTCTGTGTCTCAGGGCTCTGCAGGCTCCCAAGCAGACACGGGGGACCCCCAAGCTCTCAGGGGTGCAGAGCTGTGCTGGAGGCACCACATTTGCTGTCCATCACATGGCAAAGATCAACACCACCAGATCATTTTGAGGTCTTCAAGCTCTGGCATTTTGGGCTGCTTTGGTGTTAGGTGGGAACCGCGAGCTGTGCCATAACACAGCAGAGTGTAGGGCAGCTGAAAATGAGAGGGAGGAGAATTTTCATATCTAACAATAATCCTCTGTCCTGGAGCCAGGCTGGGAGACGTGGGGGGGGTCACCTGGAGAAGAGAAGGATCCAGGGAGAGCTGAGAGCCCCTTGCAGGGCCTAAAGAGGCTCAGGAGAGCTGGAAAGGGACTTTAGACAAGGGCCTAGAGTGCCAGGACAAGGGGAAATGGCTTCAAACTGCCAGAGGGCAGGGATAGATGGGATATTGGGAAGAAATTCTTCTCTGTGAGGGTGGGGAGGCCCTGGCACAGGCTGCCCAGAGAAGCTGTGGCCGCTCCTGGACCCCTGGAAGTGTCCAAGGCCAGGTTGGATGGGGCTTGGAGCAACCTGGGCTATGGAAGATTGCATGGCAGGGCATGGAAGTGGAAGATCTTTCAAGTCCAACCCAAACCATTCTGTGGTTCCTTGACTTCAAAAAACAACAGCAAAAGGAGGAGTTCAAAATGAGCACCACTGATGACATACCACAGTTTGGCCTCGTTACGGTGCTTGGGGTTTATGATATCCTGTGGTCTTCTCACAGAAGCAGGACTTGGTCCAACCTCTGCTCTACAACTAATCCATGGGCTGAGAAAGGGTGTCCAAGTGTCACAGAGGCCCAGACGTGGGAGGGACCCTGAGGACGATTGGGCTCTTCCAGGCTCAGCTCCACATCAGAGCAGTGTCCTCAGCAGGAGAGAGCAGCTGGAAATCGGGGTGGAGCAAGGAAAGGCACAGCTGCCTCTCACCAGCTGTGCCCTTGCATCACGATCATGGGGTTTTTCCCTCAACTGGAACAGGCTCCCCAGGACAGTGGTCACAGCCTCAAACCTGCCAGAGCTTAAGGAACATTTGGACAACACTCTCATCACGTGGTGAGGTTGTTGGGTGTCCTGTGTAGGGCCAGGGGTTGGACTCGATGATCCCTGTGGGTGCCTTCAAACATTCCCTCTCTCTGCAATAGGTTTGTGAGGAGCTTGGTACAGGTGCAGCTGCACAAGGTGGCCCAGAACCTTCCGCATCCTCAGGTTTGGGAGGCTCCCAGGGACCTTTCTCCCCACGAAGGAGATGATTCCCCCTCACAC
The DNA here is from genome assembly GCA_035584735.1 of Pseudotriccus pelzelni. NCBI lineage: Eukaryota > Metazoa > Chordata > Aves > Passeriformes > Tyrannidae > Pseudotriccus > Pseudotriccus pelzelni. The sequence continues at coordinate 1,661,110 of JAWMRA010000028.1, read as the reverse complement.
CAAACAGCAAATACCCAGATCCGCAGGAGATGGAGGGACCTTCTCTCAGGGGGGCTGGCTCTCCCTGTGCTCAGCCTCTCCCTGAAATCAGAAGGTAATACTGGCTGAAGGTGACCTCCACGTGCCACCTGATCCAGCCTCGCTCAGCCAGGTTCCTTTTGGGCTGAGCTGCTCATCCTTCATCACAGTAAAAGCTTCTCTGTGTGTCCTCACAGGCCCCTCCAGCGGCGCCTCTTTCACACCCGGGAGCTCCAAACCAGACATATCATCCCCCCAGGGCTGGCGGGGCCGGAGCCGCACCGTCCCCGCGCGGTTCCTGCCGTGTGCAGTTGGCTTCCTCCACCACTGGAGCCCACTGCTGCTCCGCGCTGGGCTCCCCGCGCTGCCCGGCCGGCCCCGGCACAGCCCGAGGGGCAGCGGGGTGCTGAGCCCCCAGACCCCAACAGAGGGGCTGCGACCACCCGGACCCTGCGGGCTCAGCCGGCTCCCTCCGGGAGGGCACCGAGTGATGCTGCAGCTCCCTCCCCTCCAGCCTCTGCGGGGGCTCTGGCTGCCTCCCTCGGTTTTGCACCATCTTTCGGTGCTTCCCTCAATTTTGCACAATTTTAGGCAATCCTGCGGCATCAAGAGCAGTCACCTACCACCCCGCCCCCCCCTCCCCTTGTGACCCCCCCCACTAAACCCTTCAAGGAGCCATCAGGTTATGAAGGTGAGACACCGTAATTAAAAGGGAAATGAAAGGGGTGCAGGCAGTCCCTGAACAGAGCAGAGTTAATAGCTGGTGCAGCAGCTCCCAAAAGCTTCCCAAGGCACAAACCTGGCTTTGAGCAAAGCAAAGCCTCTGCAGCTGCTGCTTGGGGTGCTGCAGGAGCTGCCCTGTGCAGAGGAGATGATAAGGAGAGTTATTGTTGTTCTGTGTTCATAAAAGGATTATTATTAAGGAGGGAAAGAAAGTTTTAAGTGAAGTAAATTGGGACAGGCTAGGTGTTTGAATAGAGAGGAATAATGTTATGGTAATGTCATGCACATCTTTGCTGCTCACAGACCCTGATGTGTTTTATAAAGCCTTGTGCTAGAAAGAGTAAATTCTATGAACTGAGAGCTGGACAAAGAGAACCAAGGAGAACCTGTAAAAATTATGTTTTATTGTGCAGGAGAAAGCAATGAGGAGCAGAGAGCTGAGATCTAACCCTTGATGTCCTTCTGGAGGAGAAATCTGGCAGCATATTGTCACTTGCTTGTATGATTTAATTTGTTATTCTAAGCCTTACAGTAATTTCTTTCCTGCATTCCAGAAGATTATATCTAAATATCTATGTGCAAATGAAATACATGGAAGAAATTTTGAAGGCTGGAACTTCAGTACTACATCTTTCCAGAGATGTTCATGTAGAAGGGGCTGCTGGCAGCTGCTGGGCTGGAAGGATCAGAGCACATGTGAGGCCACTGGAGCCCCATCAGCACCACCAGTTTTATTTGCTTTTAGTTTGACAGCCTGAAATACCTGAACAACAAGCACAGCAGTGGGTTCCCCTAAGTGATGGATCTGGGCCACAGCGCAACGCGACATAAATCAGACCTTTATGAGTCCCCAGCGGCTGCAAATCAATGAGTGCCAGCAATAATTACCCATTTTATCTCTCTCTTTATTAATATTTAGACTGTTTTAATCTTTTCTTTCTAAACACACTGGTTCCCTGCTGTGCTTGTCCTTCAGTGGGAGCTGCCACGAAAGCTCCTGATTCTCCCATTAAAGGTTTTGTCTTGGTCCCAGATGCTCCTGATCCCAAATGGCACAACCACAAAAGCTGGGTGACAACTCCCCTGCTTCACCCTGGGTGGGTGACACCCCCAAGAGGTGGGTGCAGCCTGTCTGGGGGCCACAGTGCAGATCCTGTGATGGTTGTAGGAGGTTCTTCAGCTCTCAGACCCTTGGTGTGGGTGACCACAACCTATAGATGTTATTTGAAGAGGTTATGGAATGATTGGGGTGGGAAGGGGCCTTAAGGCCCATCCAGTCCCACCCCCTGCAGTGGGCAGGGACACCTTCCACTAACCCAGGTGGCTCCAAGCCCCATCCAACCTGGCCTTGGACACTTCCAGGGATCCAGGGGCAGCCACAGCTTCTCTGGG
>JAWMRA010000028.1:1648615-1658877 GCA_035584735.1 Pseudotriccus pelzelni | reverse complement strand
ACACTTCCAGGGATCCAGGGGCAGCCACAGCTTCTCTGGGCAACCTGTGCCAGGGCCTCCCCACCCTCCCAGGGAAGAATGTCTTAATTAGGAGAAATCCTTGGAAGGTGCTTATCTCTTCAGGGGGTGCTAATTAGGGATGTACACATTACAAACTAGGCCCTGTGTTGACATGCAAAGGGAGGTGGGACTCTGATTTTCAATGGAAATGACAGCTCCTATCTCCTGTACCTCAAAAGTGGGAAAGCTGATAATGCACCATCACCTCTGGAAAACAAAAAGGAAAAAAATCAAAACAGAAAATACCTCTCCCCCCAAAGATAGTATAAATTATATTTATTGTTGAGACAAAAAGTTTCCAGCAAGTCCAACCACTACGCGGCTTCAAAGTAAGTGAGAAAAGAGATGGAAATAAGTGAGAAGAGGGATGCTGGAGCATCTGTCATGTCAGAAATACTCCCAGTGCCTGGAGGAACAGGTAAAGCCCCAATTCTTGTCCAGCTGTGCACAGAGGGATCTATGCTTGGGATGCAGTGAAAGGTGGACATGGACCTGGCTTTTGTGGGAGGGGGAGAGGTGGGAACCATGTTTTGGCTGCTGGGACTGTTCAGCAGCACAGATCCTTGTGGGTGATCCCAGGGGCTGTGCTGCCTCCCCAAGGAGTGTCTGCTGAGCCCTGCACTGAAGACAGGCCTTGATGTCCAGCTTCCACCAAGTGAGGAGAAACTGAGGCCAAAGAGATGCCTGGTGCCTCCAGCAGCAGAAGAACCCCCAGGGCTCAACAGGTACCACAGTCTGATACCACCAGGAGCTTTCAGGGCTCAGGTTTCACCTCTCTGTCTGCTCCCCCTGTGCCATCTCAATGAGCTTCTACCCAGGGTGATGGAGTCACATCAGCATCCTCCTCCCCATGGCTGACTGTGCCAACCCCACCACCCCTCCCTCCTTGGCTGGGACGTGCCTGGCTACTTCCAACCACCCGAGTCCCCATGCCCTGAGCAGAGCTGCCCTTGGCCCAGGGACAGCAGTCAGCGCTGGGGACAGTGAGGATGACCACAGTGAGGATGACCTCAGGTCTCCACATCCCTGTGCACAGAGATGCTGCAGTCTCTGCCCTTCTCTGGTGCCAACATCTCCAGATGTTCAGCCAGCTGTGATGAGCCATTATCACCTCTCTTGCCTCTGCTGTGTCACCACTCTTCTCTCACACACCTCCACTGGGGAAAGGACACATTGTCCCCTGCCACTGGCTCCACCAACATGGGTGGAGGAGCTTCCTCTTCTCTCCTCTGGCTGTTTGTGCCAAGGGCTGAGCCTGCTTCCAGGGCTTCCAGGGGGAAGGATGGTGTTTCAGCCCTCTGACAGAGGAAAAGGGGCTGTGGCACAGAGGAAAAGAGGGGCTGGAGGCTTCTCTGTGCCATACAAATGGTGTAATGAGGACACTGTGAATGTGGAAACATCTTTCGTCAGAAAAACGATTCCAGACGATGTAACTTCCAGCTCCAGCCAAGAGGCCAAGCAGAGCCCCAGAGTTCCCCAGCTGGAACAAGGACCAAGACAGCTCTCCTGGCCACTCCCAGGCAGCATGGGACAGGTGACACCAGGGTGAGAAAAGCCAGAACTGATGCTAATGCTGTCCCATAAGGGCTGACCCAGCCCCAGAGCCCAGGCTGGGACCCAGCTCCTGCCTGGGGACAGCGGCAACCGCCCGGCTGGACTTTGGGGCTGGTGATGGGTCACTGCAGTGACACTGAACCTCCTGGCTGAGCCTTCCTGGGGCCATACACAGACCCAGGGAGGTACAGCCTCTGCCTGGGAACTGGTGAGTCTCACGATACACTGACATCCAGTCACTACTTTTCCAGTGGGACACAGCCTCAGATGCCCCAGGGCCGTGTCACAGGTACGTGACCTCGATGATGTTGGGCTCAGCACTCGCGCCGGGAAGGTGGTGCTTGCAGGAGCACTGGCAGCTCCCTCCGGCCAGATCCATGCCAGGCAGATCCCACTTCCCCTGGGGGTCCAGCTGCTTCCAGTGCCTGAGGTGCACACCGTTGTCCAGGTCCTGTGGCAGGGGCTCGTGGTACAGGGTGATCTGCACAGTGCGGAGCTGGGGGCCGTAGTGCACCGCGAGGATGATGAGCACGGCCAGGAGCACGAAGAGGACCACGATGACCGAGATCACGGGCAGTGCGTCTGCCTTCTTCGTCACCGTCCTGGCGATGGACACGGGAGTGACGGCAGCCACGTCCTGGGGCTCGGGGTGTCTCAGCTGGCTGCCAGCCGTGGAGCTGTTCATGGCTCAGTGGGCTGACCTGGCACAAGGAAATCCGGGGGGGAACAGGGTGACCACCCAGCAGAGGCTCTTCCTGTCCTTATCTCCTGCCCTCCAGACCTCAGCTGTGCCTGCACTTGCAGCTGCCGGGGAATGGGATGATCCCATAAGTGCTCCCTTCCTCGGGCTCGTGGGACAGGATCAATTTTGGTGGTTGTCTCTGGGGTTGTAGGATGGTTCCCTGGGCACATTCAGCCAGGGAGGAAATGCCCTCTGTCCCTGTCACCTGGACATCTCTGGCGTGGGGCTTTTTCCCCCCACTACACCCCTCCACCCTCCCCTCTTCAACCCCAGCCCCACGGCGCTAATCCAGGACCAAACGGTCCCACGGGGACCACCCCGGGAGACCCAACCCCACGAGTCGTCCCTCGCCACGGTGGCAAAATCCCGTGGGAGCCAGCACGGGTTGGAGCAGGGGCAGTGCGGGGAAAGGAGGGATGGAGGGCCCTCCCAGCCCCTCAGAGGTACCTCGGCTTTCCTGCTGCCTGGGAATCATCGTCTCCAGCGGCGGGGCTGGGAAGCCGGCGGCAGGAGCAGCAGGAACAGCTCCGGGATGATCTCCGGTGTAGGTGCAGCTACACTCACCTCGGAAGCTGCCACGTCACTCCTCGGCCCCACACCCCCCCGGGATGCCCAGGGCACACGAGGAAGCGCCTGCTCACCCCGGGGCAGGAGCTGCTCCCATTCCCGGCCCGATGCCACATCAGCGCTGCCGCCCCCTCCTCGCCCCCGGACCCTCCTCTCACCCAGCGCAGGACAAGGGCCCTTTGTCTGGGGACAAGTGCCCACCCCCCTTCAGCTGCACCAAAGGCAGGAAACCTCCCTGAAACCACCGGCTCCGCCTGAAAATGTCATGTGGGGAAGAAACAGGGGTAAAAAAAGCCCCCTCTGCAAGTGAACTCTGCACAGGCCGGGACAGTGTGTCCACACAGGGGCCCGAGCTGGAAGGACCCTCGTCCGAGGGAGGGAGCAGCCCCAGAGTTGATTTTCTCTGTCCCACTGCTGCGGGAGGAGCACTCACAGCACGGCTGTGGCCAGAGGTGGGAGTCCATGGGGAAGCTCTGCACCCTTTGGACCATCAAGGTTGGACTTGATGATGTTGGAGGTTTTCTCCTGTGATTCTGTGATTCTGTGACCAGTGCCAGGGCAAGGCTGGCACATCTGTCCCCTTGCATGGCAGCTGTGCCACAAGGCTGGCAGGGACACCTTCTAGGGATGTCCTCTAGGAATACTGTCTAGGGATACCCTCCAAGGATACCCTCTAGGGATCTCCTCCAGGGATATCCCCCAGGAATACTCTCCAGGGATACCCTCCAGGGATACCCCCCAGGAATACCCTCCAGGAATACTCTCCAGGGATAACCCCCAAGAATACCCTCCAGGGATGCCCTCCAGGCTGGTACATCACCCCTGCACTCAGGTGGGTACCATCCCCCTGGCCCAGGGATGCTGTGTGTCAAACCCTCTGCCACTGGGAATGACCCTGAGCACATCTCCAAGCAGAAAGCATGGATCCCCTGGAGTTTTAGCCAAAACAAAGCACATTTCCCCATCCTCCCTTCCCAAAACACTGTTGCTCTTACCTGCAGGCTCTCAACAGCTGGGGTGAATATTTGGGCTCTGTCCTTCCTGCACGTGGGGTGGATGGGGTGGGAAATGCCTTTTCCACCATCCAGCCGAGCATCCAGAAGAGATTTAGCTGCATGTGAGAGCTTCTGGGAATTTGCACTCATTTCAGTATTCAGTAAAACCTTAATCTACAGCATAATCTCTGAGCGTCACATCTGTGCAAGGGACAGAGTAATGGGGGGAGCTGCTGGCAGGGGCTTTGTCCCAGCAAAGGCTGCTGTAGAGGACACGGCCAGGGAGCTGGTGGTTTGCTGGGGTACCGGAGGGGTTTGAAGATCCTCAGAAACATGAGGAGCTGCCCAGTGCACGGGGGATCTCTCCTTCCAGTCCTGCCACCATCTCCCAGCTGTGGGAAGAGAGGACCTTGCCAGCAGCAGAAGTCATCCCTTGATGCACTCAGTGCTGTGAAGGAGCAGCTCTATTGCCCTCAGATGAAGCTCTGTGGCTTTTCGGGTGCTGTGGGAGGGTGTTGGACCAACCCCTAGAGAAGGAGACACAATCCTGTGGCTTACATCCTGAACACCCATATGGACCCTCCAAGACAGGCAACCTTTCCCATGTGGGGACACTACAACCCTTCTCCTACCCCAGACACCCATTCAAATCAAATTATTCCTCTGGAGTTCCAACTATGGCAGCAGGGGAGGGATGGACAGGCAGGACCTGCATAGACCAGCACATCACAAGGCTGGGCCAAGAAACAGTTTGAACCCCTCAGGCTGAATGGGACCAGAACTGGCCCAATGTTCCAGTTCCTCCCTTTCTCAAGGAGTTGGGGTAAGAATGGGGTAAGTCAAAGCCTGCCATGTGCTGTGTGTCCTGTGGGAAGAGATGCTGCTGCTACCTGGAAAACTGCATCCCAAAGGTGGCACAGGGTACAGGGCAGATCCAGCTGCTGAGTTACCCTGGCCCCACAAGGAACAATTATTCCCAAATCCCTCATGGAAGTACTAAGAAATCCCCTCTCAGGTGGGGGGGGGGGAGCACCAACTCCTCCTGCAGCTTTTACCCCACACGGCCCTATAGCCCTCACAGCTGATGTGGGGCGGATTGGAGCTGGGGGGCACATCCTGCCACAGATAAAGCATCTCCCCAAAAACCCAAGCACCACAAGGAAGTTCCTGAGGCCCAAAGCAGGGCCGTGACTCCGCTGTCCCCCAGCAGAGCAGCCGAATCCCCCACCGAAGGCACAGCGAGGTTTCCTTTGCCGCCTGAGCGATGTCTCACATCCTCCCTGACCATAATGGGCTGAAAAACACAGTTCCCCTGTGGATTCAGCCCATTTCCTTCTATTCTTTAACAGGAAGCTCTGCGAGAGTCAGCCCAGGCAGGCAAATCCTCACCCTGCGCTCCTTCCCGGCATGGCCAGAGCCTCGGCAGGGCTCTGGAGCCGCAGCCACCGCAGAGATGCTGCTCCTCTGGCTCTTCCTGCTGCTCCCAGGTGAGCTGCTCCACACTCCAGGGAGTGGGAGGTGATGCTGGATGGGGGGATCTGGACAGCTGGGCTTCCCAGGGGGAACCACCCAGAGCTTTGGAGCTGCCATTGGAAAGCTCAGCCACTCAGTTCCAGGATGGAAGGAGACAGGTTGTTGGGAAAAATGCAGGTTTGGAGGGTTTGCTTGGTGGTGCTGGAATATAAGGACTTGTCTCCTGGTTAACCAAAGGAGTGTTTGGGCTGAGGCTTCTGTAGTAAGTGGCTTTTGTCAAATAAGAGTAAAGGTGGATCATTTAAATGTATGTGACATTATTTTCCTCAAAAATATTTTTTTCTTGACAATTTTCCATTTTTCTTCTCACTGATATAAATACAAACCCCATGTGCAAGAACATGCTATAATAACTCTGCTCCTTTGGGGTAATTCTGCTCTAATTTCTCTTTCCTATGAGTCAAGGTGTGGGATGAAGGAGCCGGTTTCCTGTTCCAAAGGGTGACAGGTTGTTTTTTCCTACATCATCAGGCACCTCTTGCATTGCTGACAGCTGTAGTAGCTGGAAGCTGGAATACATTCAAAGGAATATGAAATAATGTGTCTCCAATTCAAAGGTTTTGTCATTAAACCATAGAAGTTGCCCCAGGTTACAGCCACTGTGCTGGTAATAATGGGATTTTTCAAAGGCAGAGAATCATGGAATGGTTTCTGTTTGAGGGGGTCTTAAAGATCTTCTCATTCCATAGAATATAGAAACCAATTCAATTCATAGCTGTGTCATTCCAAGAAGTAAGAAAATGTCTCTCTTTATTAGAGGGCAACACTGGCTTCAGCGGGGGGGTGTGTGCCTGGGATCAGCCTCAAGTATCAGATCAAGGGGCTTTCAGGCCCCTTGGCCATACTGTGGCTTCCCCTAATCCTCACCTAGAATGGTCCTTTTCCTCTTAAAACCACTCGATAGGGACAGGGAGGGCAGGAAGGTGTCAGACCCCTTCTCTGGCTTGGCTGCCCCACGCCAAGATCCAGCCCCTGCATGGAGCAGGACTGCCAGGGGCACTGCCCAGAGAGCCACCATCCAGGTGGGCCTGGCTGCTGCAGCATCCCATGGAGGGTGAATGGGGTGTCAACCTCCATCCTTAAGTCCTGAGAGCATCACTTGGTCCTCTCAAAGCAGGCTGCCCAAAATCAGGGGGAGGGATGGTCCTGTGGATGGTCAGGGCACTGCTGGTGCTCGCGGGCATCGTCACCTCTCCAGCCTCCCTCAAACCCACCCCCACCTGTGTCCTGCCTCACTTTTCTGTGCTGATCCAACACCTCTGAAATGGCTTTTTTTATTTAATTAGTGATTTTACTGCAGGTCCCCAAGGTGGTGCAGTACCTGGAGGGAAGCTTCAGCACAAGGCAGAGCAGCAGCTTAGCGAGAGGGGCAGTGGGGTCTGTGGTACTGCTGGTTCCCCGGCACAGACACCTGGGAAAGGCAATCAGGGGCTCTGGAACAAGACAGAAGAGCTGAGAGCTCTCCCTCCACCTGGGGACATGGAGGTCACCTTGCGGAGAGACACAGTTAGCTTTGGCTGGACACTGCTTTTTTCCACATAGGCCTTTCTTGCTTTTACCTTATGCAAGTTCAGTAATTTATTAATTTATCATTTCCCCAGTTAAACTTCTAAGCTCTTGTGATTATTTCTAAAGGGAGGTTCAAATACTGTTATTTTGAAACAGCTGAAGTGGGAAGGATTGGAACATTTCCAACTTGTTTTTCCTCCCCCCAGAAACATTTAGCAGAATATCTGTCCAAACAAACCTCTTCCTATGGACCGTTTCCATTACAATGGGCAGGCATTTTCCAGACAAAAGATTTCCACTGAAAAATTCCTCCTCAAAGCTGTTGAAAACCCAGCAGGATTTTCCCACTGTTGTTGTTCCATCCACTGCTCTCCTTATCTGTGTCACAGCCTGTGGGTGGATAACGCCATGAGAAATGTAGTGTATCCAACCCAGACAAGTATTTTGAGATATATTTTTGATATAATCAAGAAGATGGGGTGCAGCTAAAGGGCAGGCATCCAGATTCCAGATACATCCTTAAACCAGGCCATCCAGTGCATCCTAAAGCCAATTCCTTTGCCAGAGGAGAGGCCAGCCCAATCCCGTCGTGGTGGTGAACAAGGAAGAGAAAGCAGGAGATGGTTCAGAGAAATGTTTGTTCACACAACAAACTGCTCCCTTCCAGTAACATGAACCCCCCTGTGATGACTCTGCAAATCTCACCAGAGCAGCTCCCAGCAATTATGTCCCATTTACAACACATGAGTCAACAACAGGTGTCCTTGGAGGAGATGGTGCTGGAAACCCAAACCTCCTCCTGGAAAAGCCAGACTGGACAGGGACGAGCTGTGAGTTGTGAAGCTGCAGAAGGCCAGGCCTCAGCTGGGAATCCTCCTGGCTCCACTACCCAGAGAAGCCCTCTTGGCATGACCCAACTTCCCATCTGGGTCCAGAGGAGGCACCAAGATGGTCAGAGGGCTGGAGCAGCTCTGCTGGGAGGAAAGGCTGGAAGAGCTGGGATTGTTCAGCCTGGAGAGGAGAAGCTTTGGGGTGACCTGAGTGTGGCCTTGCAGGGCCTGAAGGAGCCGACAGGAAAGATGGAGAGAGACTATTGACAAGGGCCTGGAGTGCCAGGACAAGGGGGAATGGCTTCAAACTGCCAGAGGCAGGGATAGATGGGATATTGGGAAGGAATTCTTGGCTGTGAGGGTGGGGAGGCCCTGGCCCAGGTTGCCCAGAGAAGCTGTGGCTGCCCCTGGAAGTGTCCAAGGCCAGGTTGGACTCAGTGTCCCTGACTCTGCTCCTGGGCATCCCCCAGGCTCTTGGTGCAGCACAGAGGAAGGTCCATGAGCTCTGCCCATCCCCACTGCCAGCAATGCTGTGTTGTTTAATTCAGGCTGGAAGTTTTTGGCTCTCAGAAATCCACCTACACACCTTGAAAACAAGGGTTAAAGCCTTGACCCTGATATTGCGGTTGGTGCTGTAAAAATACAGATGCTGAGGGCGTGAACCTGGACTCACTCTCCTGGAAAAGCACTGAGAACTCAGTCCTGGAATGTGCAGGTGGATCCCATGGGAAACTGGGCCTGTCCCAGGACAGGGCTGAAAGGTGCAGCATAAGGAGCTGCATGAAGGCAATGGCTCCACCAGTCCCAGGATTTGCTTCCTGAGCTTAAAGGCTCAAATTCTGTAATCTCTCCACAGCTTTTGTTTGGTTTGTGTTTGCTTGGGTTTTTTTTTCTTTACAAAATACATGAGAATTCAACCAACCACATTAGAGAAATACATTTCTCTCAGGTTAACTCCCTTAGCAACAGAGTAATTCACTAAAGGTATTAAAAACTATGAGAACCCCTCCAGAAGGTACCATTCTGAATCCTTTGTGACCTTTTGACCCTGTTAATCTTTACCTGCAGGAGTGGCAGCTCGAGGAGCATCTTCCCCCAGACAGAGGGAAACAGAGCCCAGGCCAACAGGTCGGGTTCTCCAGCTGAGGCAGGTGATGGGCACAGGGCTCTTACCCGGAGAAGGTCAATCCCTTCACAGCTCCCAGTCCAGACCCAGCACGTGCTGGGATTCACCAGAGCTGGAGGGGACACAGAGCCTCAGGGCTGCTCAGCACAGCCCTCCCCAGAGGAACTGGATCACAAAACTAACACCACGTGGGACTTCAGCATTGTTCTCCCACTAAAAACCGACACAGCTTTCCCACCTCTTGGGAATACCAGCTGGCTCTTTCAGAGCACACCCACACAAGGCTCCTGAAACCCTGAGGGACTGAATGATTGCAGCCTTTGTGTTTTGGAGTTTATTTGTTAACCCTGAACATCCTCAGCCTTGAAAACCATTCCCATTTGCAAGATTAAAAGAGCTGGCCCAAGGGACTGCTCACCCATTCTCGAATCAGGGCAGGCACACCCTGCCATGGACAGCCCTGTTTGAGACCTGCTGGGAAGAGCTGCTGCCCAGAGCAGAGTGAAACCTTGAGTCTGAAGCAGCTCCATCACACCCAGGACCCAATACCACCAGGAAAAAAATTCCCCAGCTCAGTTCCTGCTGTCCAGAGATCATCCAGCAGAGTCATCCCACTGACCCCCAGTATGGAAGGGCCAGCCCGTCTTAGTGGGAGCCTCAGGGGGGGGAAAAAAACAAAAAGCATGATGTGCTTGGAAATTAAAAATTAAACCTTCAAAGGGCTCCTTCAAAGGGAATAAAAGGAGGAAAAGAAAATAAAAATTTTTCAACTGTGGAAAAAAAATAGTCAAGAGATACAAAGGGACTTCACTTTATTTACACTGATCTGTGCCAAGGAAAAGATGGAACTGTGACTCCTGAAATCGGCCTGACAAGGAAAGCTGTTCCTCCTTCAGCCTGAGCCCCATCTCTGGATAAAAGAGGGGCCACCCAGCCAGGGCTGCCTCCCCACCCTGGACAGCAGAGCCTGGAGCAGCCCTGTTGGAGCTGCCGGGAGCCAGGGGGCCATTCCCACATGGATACACCTCACAGGGAGTGCCGGAGCTGAGCGATGTCCACAGGAACCCCCAATCCATAAACGTGCAGGGAATGTTTCACACCTTTGTCTCCATGACCAGAGGGAAACATCTCCCAGAGTGGGCACTCAGCCCAATTGACTTCTCCTGCTGTTGGCACACAGAACATCCCAAGCTGGAAAGGGCCCACACAGATCACCCAGTCCAACCCCTGGCCCTGCACAGGACACCCCAACAATCCCGCCCTGTGCCTCAGAGGATCATCCAAACCCTCCTGGAGCTCTGGCAGCCTTGGGGCTGTGCCCACTGCCCTGGGGAGCCTGGTCAGTG
>JAWMRA010000028.1:1621784-1646947 GCA_035584735.1 Pseudotriccus pelzelni | reverse complement strand
TGCTGTGCTGTTCCCCAGGGCTGGAGGCAGCTCTGCAGGGGGGTCTCCCCTGAGGGGCAGAGGGGCAGAATCCCCCCATCCTACGCTGGCCATGCTGCTTTTGAAAATTCTCCTGGAAAAATGAACCAGGAGCACTGAGCTGGAGCTGAAACGCACCTGCAGATCCGAGGTGCTGCTGTGCAGCTCTGATGGGTGATTGGGCGTTTCCCAGGACAGCAGGAGCAGAAAGCCATGTTTCCCATCGTAAATCCCTCAGCCAGCTCCCCATCTCCACCTAGAACTGCCCAACGCACTATAAATCACTGGCACCCAAACACACAATGAATATCTTGGTGCTGCTCACACTCATTGAATGGCTTTGATGTTTATTGCAATTCCAGCTGCGTCCTGGTTATTACTGGGAGCTGTTTATATATCCAGGGCTCTCCGTGGAAGGAGCAGGCCCGTGCTGGCAGTAGCACTCAGAGGGAATGGTTTCCAGCACCAGAGTCCCCCGGGATGTCTGTGTGGAGCCACGACACGTGGCACTGTTTGTCCGTGCCCGTCCTGCTGCCCAGCCCCACAAAGGGACTTGGATCCCTTCCTGCTCTGCACACATCCATCCCACTCCAAAGCAATCCAGCCGGGATGCTGAGCACCCTCCCCTAGAGAAAACATCCCATGTAACAGGGCTTTTGATTATTTGAGTTGGCAGGGAAGGCATAACAAGCAGCAGTGGCCAGAAGTCAGAACCAGAGCTGCTCTGCTTGGAAATAATGTGTGGATGTGTTTAAAGAAGCCAAGGCAGTTTATTCTGCAGCAAAATGCCAGAAAGGGATCTCTATCCCTTCACAGTAAGGCTGGGCACTTCTCTGCAGCAAAGCTCAAACATGCAGACCAGGGTGAGCATCCCTGGAGAACTCCAGGACCAGAGCACTGGGAAAAAGTGCTTATTTACAACAAACCCAAGGCTCAGGTTAGCAAACTTTTCAAGTTCTCCAGTGTGTCCCTCAGCAGCAGGCTGAGCTGTGGTGGAAGAAAACATCGAGTGTAATCCTCTACATGCTGCCCCTACACCAGGAATGTGCCAGGGATGCTGGAGCTGTCCCATGGCAGCACAGGGCAATGTCACCTCCCTTGCCCTCAGCATCCTCCCATCCCTAGACCCCTGTTCAAGCTTTCAGATTTCTCCTCACCTGCACCAGAAATGGTGGAATAAACAGCCAGATCATCACCTTTATTCCCCTCTTCCTTTGGCAAAGACTAAGTGTAGACAACAGCCCTTTCTTCAGCAATTCTTGATGCTTTCACATGCCATGTACACAAAAAAGCACCTGTGATCATTTCAATTATCACAAGCAGCTGCTTCTCCCCACAGGAAAACAAGACAATGGCTCCTGCAAGCGAATTTTGGAGAAAGAGGAGCTGTTTGAGTCTGGCAGTGGCTGAAGGATATTAGCCCCCCATGATGATATCAGCACATTTATTTTTGTGTTGAATGTGTAGAATATCTTGAGGCATTTGCAAATCAACATCCAGAATCACAAAATTGCTTAGGTTGGAAAAGCCCTCCGAGATCCTCAAGTCTAACCATCCTCCTAGCACTGCCCATTCCACCATGTCCCCAAAGTGACACATCTACACAGTTGTTAAAAACAGAAATGGTGTTGAGAGCTGTTTAAGAGGAAGCCCAGAGACAACGAAAAAACTTGGCAAACTCTTGGGATCGATGGAAACAGCCCAAGTCACCATGTTGTCCGTGGAGCAAACTGTGTCCCTGGGGAGCAGGAGTGCCCCGCACCATCCCAAGTGATGGATCTGCCAAGGGAGTGCAACTCCCTTCCTCAAAAGAAGCATCTCTACCTCTTTAAGAAGGGCAAATGTGTGCCTAAAACATTCTTTTTCTCCATTATATTGGTTGATTTAGTATCTGTCCATAACCCTGTCTGTTATTAGCCTGATGCTCATTTAAGCTGCTCTTCAAAACCCCTAGGGAAAGCTATCCCATAAATTATCCATCACAGTTCACTCCTAGAAACCCACTACCCTTATGTGAAGGCAGTTTCCTATTGCTCAGCCTTCCTTTTCTTTACTTCCTCTTCTGGTCCTGCTCCCAATGGATTTAGAAAACCAACCAGTCCCTTCCTCTCTGTGAAATCAAAGATCTGTTCACATCTCCCCTTTCCTGGACTGACAAGGACAGTTTTGCCAGCCTGCTGCCCAGCAAGCTGGAAGACAAAAACACAGAAAAGATCTGAAAAGTCAGGTCTGATTTTCACAGCCAAACCCCGTCTGGAAATAAACCACATTTTATTATGTAGTCACCATGGTTTACACAGTCTTCCTTCCTGTTTGGCTGAGATCATTGTCATAAAGCCTCAGACACAAAAACAATTACAGCTTCAAGGTACATGAGGAAAATGGGACCAATCAGGAGCTCACTGCATCCAGAGGGTCCTGAGAGGTGAGTTCTGAGCTCCTGATAACCCCACACTGGCTGTGAGGATCTCACTCCAGGCACACAGCACTGCCAGGACACTCAGACAGGCTCTGCCAGACACCAACAGCATAAGGACCTACCACAAAATTCATCTCTATCACTTCTACAGCTCGTGCTATCAAATCATGGCATGCCAGAATGGTTTGGGTTGGAAGGGACCTCAAAGCTCATCTCAGTCCACCCCCTGCCATGGGCAGGGACACCTTCCACTAGCCCAGGGTGCTCCAAGCCCCGTCCAACCTGGCCCTGGACACTTCCAGAGATCCAGGGGTAGCCACAGTTTCTCTGGGCAACCTGTGCCAGGGCCTCCCCACCCTCACAGGGTGAAATTTCTTACCAATATCCAGTCTAAACCTACTCTCAGTTTGAAGCTGGGGTGTTGCAGGCAGTGGCTTCTCCAGTCACAGCTGGAGAAAGGTAGGGACAGGTCAGAGCAAGAGCACGTTAGGAGTTCCTGGTCCTCTCTTTGGTGAGAAATAGGGCCTGGAGATGCCCTCTGTCCCAGGTGGCTCATGAGTGACGTGCAGCAGCAGGTGAGATGCATCTCACCCCCAGGCAGAACAGGTCCTGGCTGAAAACAGGCACATGAGCACTGCCCTGCCACGGCTGGTGCTGCCTTGCTCCCCATGCCACCCCCTACAAGGGCTCTGCTCCTCCCCACAGACCCCTGTGGCAGTGCAGCCCCGTGGCATCATGAGGGGACAGTGTGCTGGAAGGATTCAGCCTTCCCTGCCGCCCCCTTTCTGTCCAAAACCTTTAGCTCCCCTGGTGAGATGGATCACTGATGGCATCAGACTCAGCTGCTTTCTGTACCTGTGTTGTCATTTCTTTCATTAATTGTAACCACAGAGAGCACCAGGGTCACCAGCAATAACCATTTTAAAATCCCAATTACCTTATGCATTTCAACAATAGACTCAAAGTCACCTTCCTAAAGTTAAACCACAGAATCACAGAATATTCTGAGTTGGAAGGGACCCACAAGGATCAGCTGGGTTTGATTCGAGCATTTAAAGTGTGTTTACGTTTTCCAGGTCCTGTCCCCAAGTGTGAGAAATGGACATATCTTTTTCCCATTTTCAAGAGCAGCATTTGTAATTAGCATCTCATCTCACCACTGGGGGTTGGACTAGCTGACCTGTAAAGGTTCCTTCCAACCCTAACTCTTCTATTCTATGTTTCTATGATCACAGGAGCTGGGGCTTAAAGAAAAACACCAGGGATGCTGAGAGCAGGCAACATGGGGCATTGGGACACAGGTGCTTTGTCATGAGCCCAAAAGAAAACCAACCAAACAAAAAACCCCAAACACAACCACCTTTCAGTTGAGAAACTGGGGACTCAGAGCAACACCTACAACCTTGCATGGACCTGCAAGACTGCCCACTCCTCCGGGGAAGGCAGCACCAAGTCAGTCCCCAGGGCTGCAGCCTCCTCCAGACATAGAAAAGGCTTCATCCAGCATCCGAGGGTACAAATATATGGGACAGAAAGATCAGAGGTAGGAGACAAGAAGGTGAATAGCCCCACTGACTCCTGGAAGCCTTTACAAATCTTGTCCATCCATGCCTTAAGAGATTAAAGCTTTTAAACATGTGTCAAAACCCTTCAAATAGCTCCAGAGTACAACACGCATATCCTTCTCTGCCAAAACTTGAGCTGGAGGCAAACCAGGCAGGGAATGACCCCATGGATTTCTGTGGCCTCCCATTTTCCCCCTGGAACAGAGGAAGATGGCTCCCCAAAGGGTTCAGCTCCAGCTGGGGAGGACACTTATCCTGGCTGGATAAACTCCAGTCCTAATTTACTCAGAACCTGCACTCAGTGTTTGCTGCTGCTTCTTTGCAAATGCTTTTGGGAGAATCACCTATTCCAAAGTCATTCCCACAGAAGATGAGGAAAACCCAAACCACACAAGGAACAAGAACACCAGTGCAGTAGTGACAGTCACAGGTTAGCACCACTAACACTCTTTACTCTTTCATTTCAGGTTCTACAGCCTCAACAAACTCCACCATCGATGCTCTAACAGGTACCTGCCCAGACTGGGGTGTGTTCTGTGTGTCTGTTTGGATGTGGATGCACATGGAAATGCAGGGATGCAAACAACTTCCCACAAATGAGAACTTGATTCCAAACTCCCATCTGCTGAGGCACCTTCTCCCAGGATCTTGATCTGCACACATCCACCACCACTCACCTCCAGATCTCCAGGGACATGGGGGCCACTGTGCCCCAGAGGGTGACCTGGTCTGGCCCCATTTGTCTGGAAGAGAGCAAGGCTGTGTTCCAGAAAGCCTGGTGGAAAAGGAATCCTGCCTTGTCTTTGCTCCCTGTTTCCCCCAGCTGTTTCCTGGCGCGTTATCTTCCATGGATCCTCAGCCATGGTCCCTTTGCCCACTGGTACCTACAGCCACACCAGTGACAAACCCTCTCCAGGGCACTTCTTACCTCCCTCACCCTTTCTGCTCTTACTGGCCCCACCCTCCCTGTGGGATCACCAGCATGGAGCAGGTGTAGGACACGTCACCTCCATGTTCCTCTGCCTGTGTTACAGGTCCACCCCAGCCAACAACACACAGCCCTGAAATGAAGAGCCACACCTCAGGTAAGATCCAGCTGGAGATGGAGGGAATGGCTGGAGCTGTGTCAGGGCAGGCTCAGGTGGGATCTCAGCACAAGGTTCTTCCCCCAGAGGCTGGTTGGCACTGACCAGGCTCCCCAGGGCAGTGGGCACAGCCCCAAGGCTGCCAGAGCTCCAGGAGGGTTTGGATGATCCTCTGGGGCACAGGGGGTGACTCTTGGGGATGGGCCTGTGCAGGGCCAGGGGTTGGACTGAATGGTCCTTGGGAGTCCCTTCCAGCTCAGCATATTCTGGGATTCTGTGAGCAGAGCAGCTCAGGGCATCGCAGTCTGTAACTGGTCTGACCCTCAGTCCAGCTGGGCCATCCAGCAGGAAATGGGGGCTGTGCAGTGGCTGGTTAGATGAGGACAGTGGTAGGGGGAAGAAAATTTTGTGGTGTAAGGGCTTCTGATCCAGCCAACTCACCCCAGAGGGATCAAGGCACAGGTGTGAGCAAGAACAGGGAAAAAAATAATTAAACTGAATAGGGAGAATGAGATGGTTGTAGAGTAAAATCATAGAATGGTTTGAGTTGGAAAGGATCATAAAGCCCATCTTGGTCCATCCCCTGCCATGGGCAGGGACACCTTCCACTAGCCCAGGTTGCTCCAAGCCCCGTCCAACCTGTCTGAGCTGTAAGATCCCTTCCAACCCAGCTTTCTATGTCTCTATGCCATGTACACAAAACCAATCACACAAGAAATTATCTCTGCAACTCCAGAACCACATCTGTTAGTCCACTTGGATCTTTGGAGAAAGATCTCTTCCTGAAATGTTTGGGAGAAAAAAAATCTCCTCCAAGGGGACCCCAAAAATACCCAAGGAAAAAGATCTAAAAATATCTGGCTATGCTTCCAAACCTTGCAGAAAAAGAAAAAAAGGAAACTTATAAGAAACTTAATCCTAAATTCTAATATTTTGGTGAAGCATTTGGATAAAAGGAAAAAAAAACCCCACACACTAATCTTAAATCCATTTTCATCCTTTTCTCATTTTATTGAAAAGCCAAGAGAAGTCTAGACAGAGGAACTTGCCTATAAATTCCCAGCTGGTGATCCTTGCAGAGGGATTATTGAAAGCTTTCCCCCACACACACATCTTGCTCTAGACCATGCTCTTGCTGTGCAGCTTGGAGAAGACCACTTCAAGAGCTGAATTATTTGTTGTTGGAAACTCTGGGTGAAATGAAACATAAAAGTTGGCATTTGAGATAACACGCAAATGGCCACGTGGGTGCCAGGCAGCTCCAGGCAGTTCAAGTGTCCAGTGACAAAAATACCTTCATTTCTCAAAGCAGGGAAAAAAGCAGTGGCAAAACCCCTGACTTTCTCCATGTGTTTGTTTGCTGAGCTCTGCCAGCTTAGCACCTTCTCAAAAAAAAAAAAAAGCAGAAGTTAATGCCAAAGTACAAGAGGTCCTTGACTCTGAGCAGGATGGAAGCTGTTTCCATGTCTGTGCTTTCCCTAGCAGATCAGTCCTAACTCTCAAGAAGCCTGAGGGCTCTATGTGATAGCTGTGCCCTCCTCCAAGCTGCTGCTGAGCGGGGGGCTCTTTGAGATAACACTTCACTTCCCCTGCAGAGCCGGCGCTAAAACCAACACCACCCACTGGCCCAAGTCTCACCTCTGTGGGTCAAAGTGCTACAGCCAAACCCTCCACCACCAGCAGCACTCCAGACACACTGCCAGCCTCGACTGTGCAAGGTAAGGATGGAAAACTCAACCTTTGGCTCAGGCAGGACCTGTTTGTGTCCCCCTCCTTGTCCAAGAAAGACTGGGGGCATCAGAAGCACTGGGCTAAGTCCACACCATGCTGATTATTCAATAATTCAGCAAATACTGAATTCCTTGGAGTCTTTGCTGAAAGAGCAGCTCAATCCAGCTCTCTAAAAGCACATGACTGGACACAGCCAGGACAAGCCTGTATCAGAAAAGCCTGGTTATGCTTTATCAAGTAATGCTTCCCAGAGGAGCTCCGGCCTCCCAGACCTGTCCCAGCTCACCTCTCAGGTCCACCCTGAACTGGCTGCACCCCTTGCTAGGTGGGCACCTTGATGTTTGTTTGGAGAAAAAGTCTCATGCAAGCAAAGGTTTTTACCCCCTGGACACACAACAGCTCCCCATAGCAGAATTAGTAGCAGCTTTAAGAGTTAATTCTCCTTTTCCATGTTCTCTTCATCTAGATGATAACTCTAGTGGAAACAGAAGCACAGCAGCTACTTCTCCACCACCTCAAGGTACTTTGTCCTTTTATAGAGTAACAATAACTTAATGTCATGACAATCAGCTTGCTTGGCTCTCATGGCACAGGTTATCTAAGCACTGGTGTTTTGGGGTTGAGCTACCATTTGCACCCAAAATCACATCTGGTGTCCTTACAAGCAGTGATAAAACACAGGATCAAATGGTCTGCTGGGATGAACTCAAGCAGTTGAACGATGGATCTATGTGCAGGAAAAGGGAGCCCTTTTAACATCCTCTTAAATAAATATAATTTTGCTTTTGACAGTTTAACACAACCTGTAAGCACAAATTAAAGAAATCAGTAAAAGTTTTCTCAGAATAAGGGCAGAATCCCAGAGACTGGGAAGACTGGAATCTGACAACTCAGCTGATTTCCCATTAATGATTCAGCCTCAAAAACCTGCAATGGTCAAGACAGAAACTGCTCTGTCTCTCCAGGTGCCTCTCAGATATCTAACACAAGCAAGATTAGAAACCCATGGTCAGCTGTGCCCACCCAGATGGCTGTGCCCTCGTAAGGCAGGAGCCCTTTTCCTCGGAGCAGCTTGCTCCTCATTATAGCCCTGATTTATTGCTGAGAAGCTTCATACATCTTTGCTGTGTGGCTGCTGATGCTTCCAAAAGCCAGATCTCCTACTGTGTGAGACCCAACATCTCCCAGGGATGGGGTGTCTGTGCCAGGCTCAGCAAACCACAACTTCTGCCCATGGCTAGAAGAACAATTTCAGAATAAAACCAAGAATTTGATGACCTATGAAAAAATTGTCCAGCAGGAGTCCCTGTTTCTCTAGACTGTTGTGCTCCACATGGCTTCTGACCCAGTTAGTTTTGCTATTTCATGCCTTTTTCCTTTTTCTTCTGGCTTTTGACAAAATCAGATTCCAAAGCAGTGATGATTTGTGTGGGACAGGAACCCCAGGGCAGTGCCAGGAGCTGTGCACATCCCCCCAGGCACGACACATTTTTGGCCAGTGCTGTTGCTGGGAAGGTGGGGGTGGGTAAGGAGGGAAGAAGATCCTACTTGACCTCCAGATGATCGTCTGAAACTCTGAAGTATCATTTCTAGTCTCCTGACGGGGCCTGCAGACACTCAGGCCATTCAACACTCAGCCTGGAGGCAGCAAAGGATGTTTTTTTTCTCTGCACAAGTGAAACACAAGGACTGGCTTTAAATTTCCTTGTACAGGCACTGGAGCAGCAGTCACAAAGCAAACAGTCACAAGCCAGTTTATCCCACTCAGAACGGGAGTCCTTGCTCAGACAAACCTCTGTGCTGCCACAGCTAGACTGCCTATGGGATACAAGTTAGCCCAGCTCAAACGAGCTTAACTACTTCTAAATAACCCAGGACAGCACACCCACCCGTTTCCAGTCCAAGGACAAGCCAAACAGTCAATCCCCACCCACTCTCTGCAAAACTTCTTCCTCTAAGCAGGTTTTTTTTTTTGAGTCTCAATGTTTATGAGCTATAGAAAATTCATAATCTTCCCAGTTCACTCTTCCAGCCTCCCATTGCTGTTTCTGCCCAAAACCTGAACCTGAAGAGTTTATACAAGGGCATTTGAATTTTGGTTCCCTAGGTTTCTATTTGGGCATGGGAAACAGTACAAAGCATGTTTGGTAGGAAACTTTTAGCTTGAGTATGAATTCCATGTTTGCCCAGGTATCACCAGCATTACTGTGACTCCATTCTCCTCTCCAGGTGCCCATTAATTCCTTTGGTTATTAGATGACACTCAAGGACAAGGCTCACATTCTGTGTTTCTCTCTGCAGATCAAGAGCCCACGAGAAGGGAGAGAACTACGACACCAGTGACTCAAGGTGTTTCCTCCTCCCAGAGAGGTGAGCCCTGCTATGGATTTTACAGCCCTTTACTCAGCCAACAGCAAGGCCATCACACCTCTGTCTTCAAGGCAGTAGGAGAACAGTCCATGAGGGGTGCTGGCCATCCCATCTAGCCCTTGAAATGCCTGTAAAGCTCTGCAGAAGCAGCATTTTGGGGCAACCTGGGAACAGCAGGTATGGTCACAGCAGGAAAGGTGCCACTATGGGAAAAGGAGGGAGAAAAGACAAACTCCACCTTCAATCACACTGGCAGGGCAGATCTTCACCTGCCACACTCAGCTTCCTCCCTGGGGTCCCAGCAGGACCCTGTGGGTGTTCTCAGCTTGTCCATAAAAGGGGCCTCACCAAGGCAATATTTTCACACAAGTCTTGGTCACTTTGCTGTTAACATTGATGAACCTGGCCAGTATCCAGCCTCGGTCTGTTCAATAAAGTACAGGTGTGAATTAATCCTCTAGGATTGGTGTGAATCCTCTTCCCAACCTTGGAAGAAAGACTTTTATGTAAAGCTGCCTTTTTCTCCTCTGTAGGCACCTCAAAGCCTGTCACCCTCACACTGAACTCCTCCGAGTCCACCCCAACAGATGGTGAATCACCACTGACAGTGGCAGCTTTCGGTAAGTTCTTGTACAGCCTGGGGAGAGGAGGGGGGGTCTGTTTTGCCAGGACACATTGTTTTGGACACTCAGCTTCATGAGGCCCTGGCACAGGTTGCCCAGAGAAGCTGTGGCTGCCCCTGGACCCCTGGAAGTGTCCAAGGCCAGGTTGGATGGGGCTTGAGGCAACCTGGGCTGGTGGAAGGTGTCCCTGCCCATGGCAGGGGGTGGGACTGGATGGGCTTTAAGGTCCCTTCCAACTCAAACCATTCCATGGTTTTAAGTCCTGGACCAGTCTTAGCAGGACAAGATTCCCATGCAAAGTTTGATTTATTGAGGCCTGGTGTCAGAATCCACTCTGCACTTGGTCAGACCTGTATGAGACAGATGACATCACCCACGGCCTTTAGCTTGTCTTTCCCTGGTACTTTGCTTTTTATCTCACTTACACACCTTTAGAATATGATTTCCCAACTGTAGTAGGAACATACTGACTCCTGTCAATCCCCACTGTAATCAGCTGACTTCTGCCCTCCTGGCACTGCCTTATCAATCAAGTATTCATCAATTAAGTATTCCGCAGCAGCCCTTTGAAGTTAAAACACAAGAGGATATAGTCATTCACTGTAGTGACTATTCACTTCTCTGCCACGCTCACGTTAATGAAAATATTGATTTCCTACCCAAGTTTTGATGACAGTCAAAGTCTCTCTGTTACCCCAGGATCCAGGATGTTGTTCTGTCAGTCTCAGACAGTTCTTTGCTCCATCTCCAGGTGTCATCAGCTTCATTGTTATCCTGGTAGTGGTGGTGATCATCCTGGTCAGTGTGGTCAGCCTGAGGTTCAAGTGTAACCGCTCCAAGGAGGAAGGTATTTGCCCAAGGGGATCTGTCTTTCACTAATCCACAGGTCATCAGTTTCCATGTTGGATTTGGCAATTCCTAAAAGATGCATTTGAAAAGGTTTTGAGGCCAAACTGGAACACAGATTCAGCAGTCAGGAATGCATTGTGACCTCCTCTCTAGAGCCCCAGCCCAGCACCATCTGCACAAGGACAAGTCTCAAGTTTGCTGCAGCTCAGTGTGCAGATTCCCAGATGTGGCCGCTCTTTCAGCAGAAGTCATGGAGTTTGACACTCCTTTTTCCCTAGGAATCCCACTTTCCACTAAGCAGTGCCCACCAGAAGGCAAGGCTGCTCTACAGTAAGACAGATACCTTCCTAAAGTCCAAAGGGTGCTGGTGACTGAACAGACAGCAAGAGCATCAGGTCCTGCCTGTATGTCCCATTAACTGAAAGATTTTCCCTAATCAACTCTCAAGTTTCCCCCATGGTGTCTCTTATCTCATTCAGATTTCATTTATATCCCTGTACAATGTAATTCAGAATAGAGCTGACTTATTCTGTGGCTTAGCTGTGATGTTTCCTCACCTGTATGTCACCAGCTCCAACTTTTCTCCCTCCAGACAAACAGAAACCAGGAAGCTCCATGGTATCAGAGAGGTAAGGCTGCTCATGCTGTCTGTGTCCAATTCCAAGTGCCTATTTTATGCCAGAGCTCATTTTAGCAACAAAAAGAATCTGCTTTGGTTATATCAGGTGGAAGGAAGCATCTCAAAACAGCTTTGAGACATCTTTGATAGCTGATAGAGACAAAGGTAGACGGTCAATATTTCGGGGCCTCTTTTCAAAGCTGCCCTGAGATCTGCAAAGATTCATCACCTTCCCAAAATAGTTTGCTCGTCTTTCTTTGCCTAGATACAGACTTGAGGTCTAAACTTGAGTTTCTGGATCTCAAAGCAGTCTCAGGTATCTTCCAAGATGCTTATTATTACTGTTAACCCTGAGAGAGTAAGATAAGGAGGCCCCAGTTCAGAGACCTTTGAAAGAGAAGCATCAAGGGGAGAATGGTCTGTCAGAACCCCATGGTCCATCACTGCTACTCCAGAAGAGAGGCTGAAGGTGGGAAAACAGCAGGAAACAAGAGCTGGAAGGGACCCCAGCATGTTCCTCCTACTTTTCCATCAGATAGTTTCCTACTAAAGTAATAAACCCTGCTTTGGAAAGGGGCAAGGGACACAAAGCAAAGTCCCTAAGTATTTAGGTGCCAAATTTGCATCAACATCAGTGCTTCCCAAATACCCTTAATGATCATGATCCAAGTGATCTGAAGCCACTGAGGCAGAACATGCCAGGGCAAAGGACAGAGCCCTGGGGCACCCTAATCCCTAAAGTCATCCAGTCTCCACTGGCACTAAATGTGTATCCCATCCCTCAGGTTAGGAAGAAAGGGGAATTCCACGTTCCTAAGGCTTGTAACTCACTCTTAAGAGAAACATTGACAATACATGAGCAGCAGGATCAGATGGAACAATATCCAGGGCTCCCTCTGTATGACAAGTAACCTTAAGGGCCTGGGACAGGGCTCCCAGCAACACTCTCTTTTGTTCCAGTCCTAATGAGGGCTGCAGGGCTGGCAGGAAATCCATTCACGGGGACCAGAACCAAACTGTTCCCTGACTCTGCCTACAAGTAGTGACACAGGAGACAGTGGTGCTTTTTGTAGGGTACACACAGCTTGTTTGCCCAGGGATCTGGGAATCTGGCACCAAGGATGGGTCTGAATCAGGACAGCAGCTGAACAGGCAGTGGAAACCAACCCTGGTGCTGTGTGCCAGACTCAGCCTTGCCTGTTTGCCTCCAGCTGTGTGCAAAGAAACTTTGTCCTTGGAGGTGTCCAGTGAGTGACTGGCCGTGGCACTCAGTGCTCTGGGCTGGCTGACAAGGTGGGGATCAGGCACAGGTTGAACTCAATGATCTTGGAGGTTTTTCCCAACCCAAATGACTCTGTGATTCTGTGATTCCCTCTCTCGTTTCCCAGAGCAGTTAATACCACCTTCTCTCCCTGACAGCTGCTCAGCAGACACGAGCCAGAAGGACAACAGCATCACTCTGATCTCCATGAAGAACATCAATATGAACAACAGCATGAGTTACTCACCATCAGAAAAGGTGTCCCCTTTCAGCCTTGCTTTTTAGGGCGTTAGCTGGGGATCATTTCTGTGGCTGGATAAGAGCATGCCTTTGAGGTATTTCTTTGCTCTCTTATTCCTTCAGAAATATAACAAAAAACAGCTGCCATCAAACTCCTAAAGCTCCAAACTGGTTCCAGTGAGCCCAGTGAAACGTCTGGGTGCCCATTTCAGGTTTACCTGAGCTGCCTGAACTCAAGGTGTCAAATATACCTCATGTATAGAGGTGACATGGTCTAGGGCCAGCCAACAAAGCTGGAGTGGTTTGTCTTAAATTAAGAGGTCAACAGCCTTTGAGAAATCAAGGTCTCACCCTCCAGCCCAAGCTTATCTGCTCCAACTCCATAGGTGGCTGAAGCACGTTCCCTTCAGTGCCGTCACATCCATCCCACACAAGGATTTCACATCATTTTCATTGTTTCAAAGCTGGGATTGAGTTTGGGAGAACAGGCTGCTGATGCACCACGTCTTGTTCTTTTGCCAGGTGCTATGAAGAGCCCAGAGAATGAAGCTGACATGAGACAACCAGCAGTGACTTTCTAGGATCTTTTTTTTTTTTGTGGAAAGAGCGAGGGTGGACTTTATATATAAATTATTATGTCCTTTCTGATCAATACATTTACTGTAGTGTCCTACATAGCTTCCCCAGCTGGGGCCTAAGGGCTTTCTCCAGTTACAGCCTGCCATGCTCAGTGGTTGATATCTAACTCTATTTTTGAGATGCCTTCAAACACTCTGACTAAATCCAGCAGCAAGAAGTACCAAGGCACCACCTACTTCGCTAATGGCCTTTACTGTCTGTGCCAGGCAGTCACGGGCTCATTAAGCAGTGTAGCCCCACGTCAAGTCAGACCTGTGTGTTTAGGAAAGCCTGATCTGAAGACCTGAGGAGACTGAAATGGCCAAGTTCTAGGTGAAATCCCAGTATGATACTCCAAGCCCCTTACCCCTGGTGCCCTCATTGTCCCCACAGTGGTGAGGGTGATCACACTCACCTACCTCAGGGTTGTTGTGAGGCTTCGTTAATCCATGTCTGTACAGCATTTGGAGAGCAATGAACTAAAGGTGCAGCTGAAATACAATTTGCTGTCTTAAAGACTATTAATAATACCTGAGCTTCAGATAGGCAGATCAATATCTCTCACATGCTTAAACACTTGAAGTCTCTGTGTAGACAGGGGTTTAGCTGAGTGTAAAACCCAGTGGCCACAAGCAAAATGCTGAGCTACTTTAGCTCCTGGAGTCTAGCAGCACAAATGTGCTTGGGAGAACTTCCATCATCTCCACCACTGCTTTCCCAGAGCTTCCTGATAGACCAGAAGAGCAGCATCCCCATCCAGACAAAGCCCCCAGTTCACCACAGCCCTGGGAACTACCAGTGCCCCCCCCCCAAGGCTGTAGGGTAAATACCCTTTTTTGGGTATTCATAAGGCTTCACTTTGAGGACATTAGAGCTTAATTAGATGTTTCACTTAAGGAGACTTTCTGCCTAAGAAGAAACCCCTTTTTTCAAAGATAGTTGGATGTTTCTTTCCCTTCTGCATTCCAGAGAAAGCTGCAGTCTCTCTCTCTGCTCTGAGGAGAAATAAACCCTCACAGTATTATAGGCCTTTGCTCTGAGGAGGGCCTGGGGGAGGACAAAGAAGATAAGAGGCCTGGAAAGGAACAGGAGGCTTTCTCAGGCCCAGCACTTTCTCAGCTGCTGCAGGTTCTCTTTGGGAGTTTTTAGTATTCTCGACTTCAGAATAAACTTTTTGGATTCTTTCCACTGCCTTGGCATTTTTGGGGGTATCTCGTGTATCATACCACACAAAGGCACCCCAAGGACAGCCCTGCATTGGGTTCCCCAGGGCAGCCTGAGCTTGTTCAGTCCCAGCCGTACTCACTCACCGCCTTCAGCACAATACTCACACGAGGAGGGTGGGAATGTCCATCCCCAGCATTCACATGAGAGAAATGGTGCCCCATTGGGTATTTCTGGAGGTCTCAGCTGCCTCGTTCAGCCGAGTAAGGTACTGAAGCACTAACCCTGCACTACCTCTGCCCACCTTCACCGTGACTCCTGCTTGGAAGCTGCGCCGGTTCCACCAACGCAGACCTTGGGAGAACCATGTCTGTGCAGCAGCAGCACAGTGAGATTCTGACTCTCCTAAGAGGAGCAACATCATCCCTCAACCCTGAAGGTAAACTGTGACATTAGGGGAAAAAGGACCTAGCCAAGCACTCAGAATGGGCATTGCTGCACACATTCCCCTGCACAGTTCAATGAGACATCGTAATTGAGCCTGATTTAATCTAATAGGATGGATAAGAGATATTTGCTGGCGTGTGCACTGTGAGAGGTAGCTGTGCTTTCTAGCTGGCAAGGAAGTGTTCAACAAAATACATGCAATGTTTTCACAACTCCTGTTAAGAGCCAAAGCACTTTCTACCTTTAACATCTGCACCAGGAAGTTTGATAAGTTGTTTTTTAATAAATACAGCCTTTCTGATAACATTCATGAAAAGTGAAATGCCATCACTAACCTAGCCTCCACCAGACTGGTGAATTTGCTTAAGCACAAAGTCCCAGGTGATTCCCAGTTAGGTGAACCCAGAGCTCCAGGTCCCAGAGACCTGTGACTCCACTTATGGAGCACCACAAGGAGGTTTTTGGTGAGTATCAAGCTTTAACACATCTCTGCAGACCCCTGAGATCCCATGGGATCTCACCACTGCTTAAGTTTTTCTTCCTTTGACCTCCTTCTTTCCACAGACCCTTGAGAATCTTACACAGAGGGTGAGGCCCTGGCACAGGTTGCCCAGAGAAGCTGTGGCTGCCCCTGGATCCCTGGAAGTGTCCAAGGCCATGTTGGACAGGGCTTGGAGCAACCTGGGCTAGCGGAAGGTGTTTCTGCAGGTGGGATGAGGGAAAACCAGCAGCAGCATTAGGGATGGTGAAGGTAGCTGGGAAATGTCTTCCTTGCCATGAGGGCCCAGAGCTGGACACAGCCCTGGAGGGGCCTCAGCAGGGCCAGCACAGGGACAGTCCCTGCCCTGGTCCTGCTGTCCCACCGTGGCTGGCACAGCCCAGGGGCCTTTGGCCTCTTGTCCCCCTGGGCTCACCTGGGCTCATGTCCAGCCCCTGGCACCAGCACCCCCAGGGCCTTTCCCAGCGGGCACTTCCCAGCCCCTCTGTCCCAGCCTGGAGCTGCAGGGGCTTGTTGTGGCTCAGCTGCAGGACCCAGCACTTGGGCTTATTGAATCTCATACTATGGGCCCATCAATCCAACCTGTCCAGATCCCTCCGCAGATCCTCCCTGTCCTCCAGCACTTGATCCGTGCCTCTCACTGAAAAAGAGTGAGATTTGCTCCAGGGAAGCACTCACAGTGTTTCATCTCCTGTGTTCCCTGTCCTCATTCCTCACCCATCAGCAGCCAGCAGTTAATTTGGTGACATCAGTGTGGCCCAGGTCTGGTGCAGCAGCATCTTTCTGAGTGATGGAGGGGTAGAAAGAAGCAGAGGGAGTCTGGTGGCAACCTGGCCTGGAGAAGCAGATCTATCTGGGCATAAATTCAGAATTACCTCTATATGGATAATAGTGAAACAGGTTTCTCTGCACCAGGAAAGAAGTGTGGATTTATGGGAGCTGTTTTAGAGCCAGCATTTTCGAAGTTCAGCCTCTAAAGTCTAAACTCTCCATCCAGAAAAGCAGGACAACAGTGAGTGTCTTGGTCTGCATGGCCTGTGGGATTTGAACACAGAAGACAGCTTGAGAACAGCTGTAGGGGTGGTGATTGTTGACAGCAAATGGGTCCAGAGGTAACTTGGAAGATGGGAAGAAAGAGCAGTCTGAAACCCTCTGAGCAGTCAGAGATGAAATTCCTTGGAAATGTGACAAACAGCTGGAGAAGATCGAAAGCAGGGGCCAAAAGAATCTAAGAAGTAGCTTCTGCATTGACAATAGAGGGGCTTGAAGTACTTGATGGTTGAGCTCTCTTTAGTTCACTTGGGAAGAGGAGACTAATTTTGAAGTCCTATTGAAGAAATCTGAGAAGAGCTGCACTTGACATGAAAATGCTGCAGATGAGAGGGAGCTTCTTAACGGCAGCACATGAAACAAGGTGAAACCATAAAGGAATCTGCAGCTCATCAAGGTCTGAAGAGCCAATTTTGTAATTATGGGTGCTGAAGCTTTGGTGAGAGACTGCAACCTGATTCTGATCCGGAACAAAAATTTTAGACAGAGATGACAGGAAGGGCCTGAGTGAACCCTCTTACAAAGCAATTATCTGATGCTAATCCAAGGAAACCAGTCAATCTGCTCTGAAGGTTACAGAGGACTGACTGGTAGGGTGGGCGTGGCAGAGAACCCAAGGTGGCACAAGAGGAATGGTGAGGCAGAAACATGTGCAGAGGTGGTGCTGGAGACCAGCAGAAACACCACAGGGTGATGCACAGGGCAAGGCTGTGCCTGGAATACAGGAAAGGTACGAGACCTCAGCACATCCCCTCACTTGGCAAGGGTTTTCTTGCACAAGGAGTGAGCACGGAGAGGTGAGACATGGACAGGAGTTCACAGTAATTTTCAGGAGTGAAGGACAGCAGCACTGAGGGTGGTGAGAACATCTATCTGAGGGGAATAAATAGGTATGTGTTGGATCCTGGTGCTCAAATCAACGTGGTGCCAAGGTTAAGGTGATCTGTAAGTGACAGGCAGCTCTCCAGCCCACCCAAACCCATACATCTACTTTCTCCACCCAGGACTGTCCTCTGGATGAGCCATAACCATGCCCTGTGCTATGGGAGAGGCTGCAAAGGCCTCTGCTCTGCCCTTGAGTGACGGCTGCCCAGCGATCTTCAATACAGCTTAATTTGATAATAACCCTGAGCCAGTTTAAATACTTCAATCATGCCACCTCTTAATCATCTTCTCTCAGAACAAAATAATCCCACTTTGGTTAATCTCTTCTCCTGTGGAAATCCTGTCACTCTTTTATTGTCTCTCCAACACAAAAATATCTGCTTTTGCATAAATCGACGAAAACAGGACATTACTCCCAGTGTGGTCTAAGTGGCTTCATGGCACTGTGTCTGTCACCTCAGTGAGCACCTTGTGAAGGGTCAACACCTCCACTGCATCCACAAAATCACGTGGATCCAGAGCAATATTAACTTGTCCAGTTGTCTGCATGAATTCCTGCACTGATGCTCTCCCCTGGACAAGTGTGAGGTGTCTCTCCTGCATTCTCAGTGTCTGAGGAATGTGGGCAGGCTGTGGCATGGGGGGAGCCAGCTGGGATGTGGATGGCTGCAAATCCTTTAGGGAGCTGGTTTGTAGTTTTGGCTTGATTTGGGTGGGTTTTTTTGGAGATGCTGGACATGCAGATATGTGGGGGGTGACCAGAGAGGACTGAGGGCAGGAGACCAGCAGTGTCTGAATGACAGGACAGAGCAGCGCAGGTGTAAAGAGGGAGAGGATTCCAAAAGTGCTGCAGAATGCAGTAAAATCACATGTTGTACAAGATCTTCCCCTGAGGGACCAGCAAATCCTGGTTCTTCCCACTCTGCCCCACAAAATGCCTTGTGCTGTCCCTTGAATAGTTGATCTCAGAGAAGCTGAGGCAGAAGATTTCAAATCAAGGCAACAGCAGAAGATTTTCAGGATGTCCTGGCTGCACTTAAAATATTTTTTTCTGCAGATGTGATGGACAATAATGCAGTTATAAATTTAATGCAACTATAAATTAAACAAAAATCAATATGAGATTTTTACCCATTTGCTTTATCACCGGGATAGAGAGTTTGAGGAAGAGCAGCAAATGCCTCACCAAAAATTCTTGTGAGCTGACATAGGTGGTGTTCCATCAAAATCCTGACAACGTTTTTGCCTGAAGAAGGGGTAGAGGTGAATCCATCCCTAGGAAATCTGTTCCTGTGAAGCCAATACCAACTTTGCAGAACTAAAATCTTTGGGTTTTTTTGGACATTCTAAAAGGTGATAAGGGTGGTGTTCACTGCTGCACTACCACACAAGCAATAAACAGAAAAGCAGCTCCCTGTTTGTTGCATTTCGTTTCCCAATTTCTTGTGCCTAAATGAAACAAATGCAACGTGTCTGTATTTAACACGATTTGTGGAGCACTAAAGGGAAGGAGGCTGATATTTAGGTGTGAAATACTGTGTCCAGCAGCATGAGGTGGTGATTGAGCAGCACTCAGGCCCCAGGACCTGTGGTGCAGCTCATGTCTCCCATCACAACCCCCTGCGTGGGGTGGACAATTCTTTTCCCCAGCCTCTGCCTTGTCGTTGTCATTATCAGACAGGTTTTTGTTCCACCGGTGCAATGAGGCCAAGCCTGAGCTCAAATAATGACTAGATACCTTTCAGTTGTGCTCATTGATTTGGAAGAGACAGCATTTCATAGCTCTGATTGATCTCCTGAATAACCATAGGCACTGCAAGCTGGGCAGGGAGGCTTTGATTCTGTGTCTGCTTGGAGATTTATACTCATGACAGGCTGGAGTGTGACTGAATTGTGTACCTGGCTCTGACTGTCCACACCCTTGAGAGTCCTGAAGTGAAAACCATCCATTTGCCTTGTTAAATATGTGACCTCAGCGAGGTGGATGCACAGCTGTTTTTTCTAGGAGGGTAAGAGATGCCTCTCCCTGGGTGCCACCACCATGTGTGATGTATCCCTGCTTTTCTGGCCAAGGAGCTCTCCAGCGAGGATTAATTCTCAGTGAGGGGAGTTTAATTAAAATATCACACAAATAATAGCTTGATGCTAACGATGGTGGGATTGTCAGACAACTGGGCAACTCAAAGCAAAACCTGGGTCCCTCCAGAAGGGAGTAGTGACATGGGGCGAGTAAGGAACGGGGCAGAGAAAGCCTGTCAGGCTGTTGGGAAACAGGAGGATGATTTCTCCTCTCTGCAGACGGTTGGAGGCTCCTGGCTGGTGTCCTGCTGGTCCCCCACTGCTGGTGGTCCCCTTGGCTGGATGTGCTTCCCCAGCCACAGTGCAGTGCCCAGCCAAGAGACTGATGTCAAGACAGAATGTTCTCCACTTGTGTTCTCACCTATTTATTTTGCTGCTTGCAAATAAATATTTTACAGCTTTTCTGGGCTCAAGCCCTCTGATTGGGTCCTGATAATTTATTTATACCCATGCTTATTCTGCTGCAGCACTCCCCTGAAGGAGATGGAGGTGTCCTGGTGGCTGAGGCACTGGCACCGGCATGGATATCTCATCTGGAGCCTTCTGCACCATCCCTGCACCACTAAACTACACCTACAGCTCCTGAGGAGACCAGAAAAGCAGCTGCAAACAGCTGGGCAAAGGGTGATGGGGTAACTGCTGCAGAAGATGCTCTTGCTGGAGCCCTTAGTCTGTGAATCTCCACTTTCAAAAGCAAGGAACGAAAGGAAACCCAGAGAGAGAAATTGTTTAAAAAAGGAGTGGGAAATAGGAGGAAAAGGGTAATTTGCTATGGAGATAGAACACACTGGAGACAGGTACTTCAAGTGGGATGTGCTCACAGAGGGTGACCCACACTTCTGCCTCCTGCAATCCAGATGACCCACAGACCCTGGATTTGAAAAGCTGCCTTGTCAGGCTGCTGGGATTCACTGCTGGGTATCTGACAGGGCTCCTTGAAAGGAAGAGCCCTGACGGGGAGTTGATTTAGGTCGCTGTGGAAGTGAACACAGCTGTGGCCTCTGCTCTGAGGCAAAGGAGGCTCATCCACACGCATAGGCCACTTGGGGACTCTGAGGCGAGATTATAAAGGCAGGTACCAGAGCCCTGACAAATGTTAAGGTTGCTGGGATCAGACATGGAGCAATGTCCTCTGATTGCAGCTGGGGCAGAGCCACATAAAGGGCTGTGCCAGCAGTGAAGATTAGGAAGGGCAAACAAATTTTCATGAAGTGCAGAATTACTTATTGGAAAGGGCCATTTTGAGAAATGTCAGGTTTCCAGACAAGTAAGGATTGTAAATTAGGGCTGCACTGCATCTGAAAACCCCTCTGCCAGCTGACCTGGGAGACATGGGCTGGATGCAAAGTGCCTTGGTTCAGCTGCCTGGCCTGTGCCCTGCAGGAGGCTGGGCAGGGGCAGCACTGATCCCTGTGCCCTCAGCATGTCTGAACTGATGGGAAAGTGCAGTGTGGTGCCTGTTAATGCCTGTTCTCTCAGCAGTAGTTATTCATTGGACACTCTGTCCTCTGGGACACTCCACTGCCCAAAATTCCAGCCACTCTGCTGCTGGAGAGCCAGGGCAGGTTTGTCTTCCCCTGCTGCTCTGTGTGAGACAGAGCTGAGCCTGGCTGCTCCCCCCACAACTGGGAGGGAATTCCAGGGCCCTGGAGTGATGCTAATGTTGCTTTTTGCATGGGAACAGACTCGTGCCTTGGTACCAAGCTGGTCAGGTGTGAAAGGCTGTGCAGAGGGCCCGAGAGGAACTCCCAGCTCAAACACTCTCAGCACATTACGCTCGGCTCCTGTCATTGCAGCACCCATGGGTGTACACTTCCCACTGCTGGGAGATGGCAGGGCTCTTCCTGCCCACCCCAGGGACACCATTCATCCCTTTGCACCCACGGGGCAGAGCCCAAAGGCAGCAGTTTGGGGCCAAGGTGGTTTGTCTGGGCTGGGTCACCCCAGAGTTCCTTTGACAGGGCTCGTTGGTCCTCACTCCGGAGCAACAGATGGGGCTGGTTCTTGCACCCCTCGCCCCACTCCTTTGTGGCTGATGTGAGAGCACTCACTGGGGGCCTGTGTTCATTTATTCCTCTCAGCTGTGATTCAGGCTCTGTGCAGGAGCAGGGAGAAGCTTTACTGATGCTCTGAGCCCAATAACGAGCTCTTGGTGTCTGGTTCAGCACTGACAGTTGGGCAGCAGGGCCTTGGAGGTCACTTGCAAAGAGCAACTCCCCTGCCATAGGCAGGGACACCTTCCACTAGCACAGGTTGCTCTAACCCAGCCTTGGACACTTCCAGGGATCCAGGGGCAGCCACAGCTTCTCTGGGCAACCTGTGCCAGGGCGTCCTCCCCCTCACAGGGAACCATTTCTTCCTAATCCCTAATCTAAACCTATTTTCTTTGAGTTTAAAGCCATTCCCCCTTGACCTGTCACTCATCAGAATTCCCATCCTCCTAATCTGCTGACCCCCCAAATCCAGCTGAGCTTCTGCTCTGGCCTGGAGGATGCTTCACTCGAGCCTGGGTACAAGGTGGCATTTCAATTAGATATTTTTAGGGAGTGTGGGGCATTCTGGATGCACCAGCAGAGCACATTGTGCACTGACAGCATCAGCAGGGGAAAATATCTCTCCTGAGTTGGGGAAAGTCGAGTGGCCACACAGGAGCATCTCTGCAGAGGTGGAGGCCACCTGGGCAAGCTGAGATCTTTGGAGAAGGAGGGAGCAGCTCTCCAGGACAGACAGGAGCTGCTGGCCGTCAGCAACCCAGCCCTGGAACACAACAAGGAGAGCAAAGGTAGATTGAGGGCTCTGATCACATGCCCTCAAGGGAAGTAATTTATCCTGAATTTCCACCTTTTGTTCCTTTTGTGAATACACCCTGATTTCTTTGGTGTGGGAATGTTTGCCTGATACTTTGGATGAACACATTGCAGCCTCCCCCTGTGCTCTGCCTGCTCACTTCCAGTACAGCTATTTACTATTCATGCCCTCTCATCGGGTGCCTTTCACAGTGATTTCGAGAGGGGAAGGATGATTAATGCATGCCAAGCAGTAGGTAACACATTTGGAGCACAGTTTCTGACCTACAGTCCTTGATGATTAAGCAGATGAAATACTCAGGATGGCAAAGCTCTCCACAAAAACCTCCTGTTTCTCTGGCTGCTCCACTTGTCAGTCAAAAAACCCAAGGTGGGCTCACAAACAGCAGCTACAGAAACTGGTCTGCAGGTCCTGTGGGGCTTGGCTTTGGGTTGGGAAGGAGTTTTTAGAGGCAGATAGTCTAACAGAGGGTTAATCAGAGAATCATGGAATAGTGTGGGTTGGAAGGGACCTTAAGAGACCATCCATTCCCGCCCCTGCCGAGGGCAGGGACACCTGCCCAGGTTGCTCCAAGCCCCTTCCAACCTGGCCTTGGACAATTCCAGGGATCCGGGGCAGCCACAGTTTCTCTGGGCAACTTGTGCCAGGGCCTCTCCACCCTCACAGGGAACAATTTCTTCCCGATATTCAATCTAAACCTCTTCTCTTTAAATTTAAAGCCATTCCCCTTGTCCTATCACTACCTGCCCTTTAAAATTTCCCTCTCTGGCTTTCCTGCGATGGCAAGGCCGTAATGGAAAATGCTGCTGTGTGTTAGAGTATGTACAAGGGACACATCTGACTCTGGAATTAATGATAAAAAACTATAATAGGAGTGAAATAGCCTCTGGCTGTGTGCCAGATTGCCTTTCTGTGGGACAGAGGGCCTGCACAAAGTGCCTGTAGAATGGTGCAATTACCCTGTTGTAACTTTTCTCCCCTTATTACTTCAGTTGTGTGATCACATAGGGTTTTGTCGGGCTGGTATCTGAAAGGATATATGGAAAAAATCTTTCTGCAGCTCTGGGCAGCAGCAAATTCCTATTGTCCTCAGTTGGACACATCCCCCTGAAGAATGGATTCCATCCTGCCCAAACGTGCAGCACTCGCTGTTTGAATACAGCACAGGCTCCTGACCCTGCCCAATCAAAGTGGTTTATGATTAATGGCACATCCACTAACAAAAGTGGCATTATGTGTGGGTTATTTCATGTGTCTCGTGCCCTCACTGGAGAATAATACAGATGCTTCAAAGTTGCCGGAGTAGGAACTCTCCAAAATCGTGCTGGAGTTTAAGATAGAAATGAAATCAAGTAAGTGATGGTCATTTTCTCCAGCTGCTCTTCATTACTGGATTTTGCTCCATCGTCTGCAAATGAGCAAACTGTTTTTATTGGGCCATATCCATAAAGAGCTGCACTTTGAGAAGATGAGGGATGTTGATGTTGTTAAGGGGACTGAAGCTGCTGGAAGTGGAGCTCTCTTGTCAAAATGGCCAAGTGTAACTAAAACAGGAGAGCCAGGAGAGTTCCCAGGTTTTCATGGGCTGGGGGTGGGCTTGGAGAAGGTCTTGGGTAGGGAAGACAATGATTTGGAGTGGTGATATCTTGCCTTATCCCACCCTTCTCTTGGGAATGTCTATAAGCCCAACATCTGAGGCTCTGCCCAGCCTGCCCTGGATGTTGGAAGGGCAAAGGACCACAAGGAAAACAATCTCACAAGATTGTTAAATTGTTAAAACAATTGTATCCTAATCTGAAACCAGAGACGAAATAACCAATTAATTATATTTCAATTGAGTGCTATAATTGATTATTGCATGGTATGGCTGCAATCTGGCAGCATTTGGGTAGCAACAACATATGTTCTTAATATTTTTAATTTAAATTATTACTGGACTGCAGTCTCAGATCTGACTGTACTGCAGCATGTTTCTATATAATGCTCTTTTTCCTTGGAGAAACAGTTATCATAATCACCATCACCATCATCACCTTTGCAATTGAAATCTCTTTGAGACAGGGAAGATAATTTTCCTGAGGAGTGGGTGCCCTGAAGTAGGAAGCCAGGACAGTACATATCCACTGCTTTGATGTGCATAATGAGAACTAGAATACATCCACAAAACATTTGGGGGACATTTCAATTTAGGTTTGAAAAAAAAACCCAACCTGAGAATTATTTTGTTATGTATTACTGTTATCATTACCTGTCTATTACAATAGACAAAAAATTCAAAACATCTGGAATCTGAAGCATCTCTGCTGGAAAAAAGCTCTGCTCGTGTTGTGAAGCTCAGTGTAAGTCCATGTAGGAGAGGAGGATTTTGTTTTGAAATGAGACTGATTTCTCTCATGTGTGTTCCCTTATGCCCACATATTCCCAAGTTCCAAGATGTGTGTATCCATGTATTTCACTGCTGGGACACAAGTGACATGAGAGACGTTGGTGGTGAGATTCCCTTCCTGCCCTCCAGCTTTTTAGGATGGGACACACGCTGATTTTTGGGTGAGCTTTTGGTACCCTTCATATGCTAAAAGTGCTGCTGATCTGTATGTCCATCCTGTGCCACCTCTGGAGTCACTGGGCATCAGTGCTAATTTATTCCTTGCCTTTTACCTGCCTCCTTGGGCAGCTCATTGCTCTAGTCCCTGTTTGTATTTTCATAGAACTCAGAGAATTGCACAATGTTTGGGTTGGAAGGGACCTTAAAGATAATCCAGTTCCACTCCCTGCCATGGGCAGGGACACCTTCCACTAGCCCAGGTTGCTCCAAGCCCCGTCCAACCTGGCC
>JAWMRA010000028.1:1607616-1621684 GCA_035584735.1 Pseudotriccus pelzelni | reverse complement strand
GCAGTGGGCACAGCCCCAAGGCTGCCAGAGCTCCAGGAGGGTTTGGATGATCCTCTGGGGCACAGGGGGTGACTCTTTGGGATGGGCCTGTGCAGGGCCAGGGGTTGGACTGGATGGTCCTTGGGGGTCCCTTCCAGCTCAGCACATTCTGGGATTCTGTAAACCGTACAGGAAGTTCAGCTTCCCTTGGGTCTGCTCATGGAGTTGATTATACATCCGAAAAGAGCAGAAACCTTCCTGGAATTGTTTTCTGCCTTTCTTTTATTCCCTCCATCATCTGAAGGCAGCGGTGGTGTGGGAGGTGAAATAAGGTGTGAATGGGAAGGCATCAGAGGTGTCTCAGGTGATGGCTGGACTCAATCACTTCAGAGGTCTTTTTCAACCTTAACCATTCCATGATTGGGTTGTACTTGAGACACCTTCCATCACTGCAGGCCAGCATGGCACAGCTGCTGGAGTTGTGGTCTCAGTGCCCCTATAAGCAGGGAAGCTCCTGTGCCTTCCAGGCACATTCCTGTGTGCTGGAATGAAATTCAAGCGCTGGAGCTGAGCAAGTGCTCCCTGCCAGGATAGACTGTCCATGGATATGCAGGATCCAGTAACACAGCAGTGGAGCTGCACCTGGAGTAGCTCCAGACGTGTCTCAGTCCAGCCTTGGCTTTTCTATTTGTAGGAAAAAGAGAAAGATACCACAAGATCTGTGGATTAAAAGTAAATCTGAAAGGTGTGGTGAGCTCAGGGGTGTTCCTGGCAGCACCTAAGGAATTGCTTTAGCATTCCTGTAAGCTTTTTCCCTCCCAGATGTCACATAAAATGACATACACACCACTTACTACAGCCTGAAGCCACAGATACAGGTAGTTACTTACCAGCTCCCCATAACCTTAGTGTGAGTGGTGCATCTTTCAGCCAAGGGCACCTCAGATTGTTGCCAAATTTGCATCAGTAAATGTGCAAAGTGAGCCAACCCCAGCACGGTGTAATTCCATCCAGAGTCTGCAAGTTTTCCACCTGTGTGTGCCTTTTGTGGAACATTGCCCTCATGAAATGGGACTGCTTGATAGTGTGGAGGACAGGGATGCTTGGAATTGAGGACAGGAAACTGAGCAACTGCAGGAGGAATTTGGGGACTGGGCATGGCAGGTTTGTCAGGGAGAGTGGCACGAAGGAGAAAATGGCAATTTTGAGCCAAATGGCAAAGAATAAGAAAAGAAACAGGTATTTCATAGTAGTTGATGTTGGTTGTAAACAATGGTTTCCTCACCATAAAAGTGTGTGAATCTAAATTTATGTACATTTTCCTAATGTAAAAATAAGTCTTAAGTTATGGAAAATTACCAGTTTAGCAATTTTCCAAATAGGGAAAGCCCTCACAGTTTCTATTTAGCAAGAGAATTGCTAGTGAGAAGTAGCTGATATAAAGAGAACATTTTTTAAGCTGTTGTAGCGCTAAGTAGGACTTGCCTGAACTGAAGTTTGTGCTGGTGTTTGTTTTTTGACACCTTGCTGTCACCAGGCTCTCTGGAAATCCAGATAAGAGGTGCTGGTGTCAACTCATTTGTATGGCATTTGTGGACAGGTTCATGGCTTTGTTTTTACTGTGTAGTTTTCCTCTATGGATATTCAGTGGAAAAATATTTAAAATGTTAACTGTGATAAAACTCAAAGGAGGCTCCACATGGCACAGTTCTAAGGGGGAGAGGCTACAAGTTGAATGTCCTTCTCATAAGAAAATCAATGCACATGGAAGGAAGAAACTCCTGGTAGAAATTCTTGGAGAAACTTGGAATTTGAGATAACTCTTTTCTGGGAACCCTGTAAAAGCCATTCTTCTGTTCCAAAACTTGCTTCTTTTTTCATAGCTTGATAAAATACTGTCTTTTTTCCAAAAAGAAACTTTCCTCCTTGGGGACAGCCTGGCTTGGATCACTGTTGGAGCTCTGATGGCACACATGTTGTGGAAAAATCCTTGAACAAGCAATGGAACAGAGGTTTAACACAACAGCAAAGGTCACCTTCGCCCAGGTTTCTTGCAGAATTCTTTGGGAAACTCAAAAAAGGACAGTGGAAGAGTATAAAATCATGTGACATCTTTCCCAGGGCTTAAAAATAGATTTACATTTCTGTTGTGATGATAAGCCATAGATTTCCAATTCTCTAACACAAAGACATGCTGAATTTGAAAGAGAGCAAAGCTATTATTAAGATATTCATATGGTGATAAAATCAGAGTTGGAGCTTCAAATTGAAGCAGCACATGCAATTCTTTCCTCATTTTAGAATTTTTAAAAATAAATCAACTGCATTCCATGTGCAAGAAAGGAAATCCTGAATTGTTCTCCTTTTCTTACTGGAAAAGCTATTTTTTAAAAATCTCTTTCCTTATGATAAAATAATTAAGTGAAACCATTAATGGCTTGAAGGCAGAGGAAATAGAAATGAGTAGAAGACCACGTTCAGTAATTATGGGAGGCTGTAATTCATGGCCTGAGCCTGAAGAAGCAAATTCATTTTCCTGCCACAGCCTTGCAAGTGAATGTGACAAACCAGCATTAAAATATGAGATACAATCATAAAAATCGGAACATGTCTCTGCAGTTTGATTTAAATTAAGATGGACTTGGGGCATATTTTACAATTTCTCAGGTCAGCTTTTTGGAATGACATGTTGTTTTGTCATTTAAATCAGAGGTTGGCTGTGCCTTTTAGTGTGAGGTCTCACAAATGTAATCAGGCTGTGTAGTATCCACCTGGATAGTTAAACAGGAACTGAGGAGTGCAGGTGAGTGCCATGAAACATGACTTTTCTTTTACAGGAAATATCCATATGTTCTCAAATGTAGCCAGAGATGCCCACTATTACCCACGGAGGCACCGAACTGAGAGGGCATGGACACAGGAGCAGGAGGAGGAAGACAACAGGCCACAGGTAGCCAGGAGGAGGCATCTCCTGGGCTTAAATATCTCACCAGGCTGAGGGAAACCTGAAGCCAGGGCAAACCTTCCCATTCTTGAGTGCTCAGTGTTTATTCTCAAGCACTGCACCCACAGGGGATGTTTTTATGTGACTAGATTGGCTTTTATTAATCACAACTTTAAAAATACTTTGTATTTATAGGATTACAGGCCTTCCAGTTTCTCTCATCCAGGGCTTTGCTGCTACTTCTTTTTTCAAGCTCTAATGTTTGGTAATCCAACAACAGTTAGTCCAGATGGGGCCTGGTAATGGATATGGAAGCACTGGCTTTTGCTGTTTGTCCTCAAGGTGTATTTAAGCCTTCAGTAAATGAGC
Source organism: Pseudotriccus pelzelni (assembly GCA_035584735.1). NCBI lineage: Eukaryota > Metazoa > Chordata > Aves > Passeriformes > Tyrannidae > Pseudotriccus > Pseudotriccus pelzelni. The sequence continues at coordinate 1,618,392 of JAWMRA010000028.1, read as the reverse complement.
ACCCAGGTGCTGCACAGGCCTCCTCCAGCCAGGGCAGGATGGCTCTGGGATCCATTTCTACCAGCTGAGACCTCCAGATGAGACAGGGTGTCTTTTGTTGCAAGTGCACATACAAATGTGCCACCTGCCTTGGCAGAATCTCCCTCTGGAGACTGACTGTTAACCTCAGGGGATCGTTCTCCAAGGAAGGTGAGTTTTCCCTTGTGAGTCTCTTAGTCAGCCTCTGGAAAAACAGAAACGGATACAGCTGACAACAAACACAGGGCAAATGAGTTCCACTGGCATCAGGAATCCTCGTTGCTGTCTCAGGGCAGAGGGCAAAGCCTGAATAGCTGCATGTTGTATTTTTCTCCTCCTAGCATTTTAGAAGCCAGTTTAGAATGAAATCAGAAAGCAGGAAGAAAGATCTGTGGTTTCTCTTTGGTACTTTTCCACTCTTGTGTTTGCATCCTGTCCCAAGTTACAGCACATGTGGTCTCTTAATCCAGTGCTTGAGCAGAGGTTGAGATCTTTAGAATAGGTGTAGCAAACTTCAGAGTGCCTGGAAAGCTACAGAATATGGGAATTGCAGTGTGTTACTGCAGGTTGGATTGTCAGCTGGGCACTGAGTGCTGTGGGTGTCTGTGGCCTTGTGAAGGAAGGAGTAGAGGAAAAGATAACTGAAAGCAAATGGTTTTCAAGAGATTTCTGAGATTATTATTAAAGGATATTTTGAAATTACAGTGTCATCCCTCTCGAAATCCCAAAGTACTTCCTCTTTTTTTTAGTTTACATTGTTGATCTGTGATAGATAGATAGCCTGGTTTCTGTGAACATGTCTCTTTTTCCATCTCTGTCTTTCCTTGATTTTTCTTTCCTTGTTGTTCTTTTCAGAATTCCTATTCTGCATTTATCCAGTTGATGCCAGTTTTCATCATCATAGTAGTGTCAGTGATAACCCAGCTGATGGCCACCAACCCTCCCTACAGCTTATTCTACAAGTCGTAAGTGCTTTAAAAACATACTTTTCTGCTCTTGCTGTTTGCAATACGGAGGCAGAAGGAAGTTGGACTTGATAGCAGAATTCCTGTTAATGTTCTGCTCTTTCTAGCAGGTGTTTGTAAATAGGGAAATACCAACAATCTGCCCTGACGAGTTCCCCTGAGCTGTGGAGTTACCTGTGGTGAGCTTTGTTGCTGAACAAAGAGGGGCACCAGGCCAGAAACCTTCTTCAGCTGGTGTGCAATGGCTTTGCACTGCGATACAGGAGGATAAATGTGGGTGTAGATCAGCCTCTGGTCTGCTCAACCCCCGGAATCTGCGGACCACCACTGAGGTTCCTTTGGAAAGCAGTCAAATAGTGCAGCCTGTGGTTTGCAGTATGAATCCAAATCTGCTCTGGAGCATGAATTCCACTGGAAGCTCCACAAATCGTTAAAGCCTTGAAATGCCCTGGTTTAATTTCTGTAGAGGAGTAGGACCCTGGGGAGCTGGTCAGCTCTGGAAGCAGAAGAAGCACCACCAGAGCTGCTGTAGTTTGAGTTTGTGAGGCAGAGGAAAAAACAGTGCTAGGAGGAAGAAATCTCTCATGGGAAAGAGCTCACCTTCACTGGCTCTTACTGAGCCAGAAGTAGGATTGGCAGATTTGGGGGAACCAGCAGAGAGCTCCAAACACACCCCTTGTTCCCTTCCAGGAGTAAAACTCCTCAGATCTAGGTCTGTCCCTTCCCTCTTCTGTCAGAGTAGCCCAACGCCCCTCATCGTTTTGCCACAAGATGTCAGTGTGAGGCCCTCACAGAAGAACAGGAGGGTGGTTGTTTTTTGGGTGGTTTTTTTTCCCAGAGAGTGTTTTTGCTATCTGCCAGTCCCATGTGGAGCCTCCCACGCTGCCCCCACAGCAGCTGATCACTCCTGCTTTTCTTCACTGCCTCCCCTTCTCCTGCTGATGTGAGATAGTCAGGCCTGAGCCTGGCACACAGTTAGCTCATTTCTCTAAATTATAGCCTCAAAAAACAGCTTAAAAACTAGAAGGAATTGTTTCTTTAAAGAGAGTGGACACCTCTGAGACAGTGAGAGAGAAGGAAAAGAGGAGTCCAGGAGAAGGGGCAAACAGGATTCCATTGAATAGAATGTAACCTTTGTGTTTTGGCTGCCTGCCTCTGTCTGTGGGCAGTGATTTGAGTAAATGCCTGGGTATCTTTGCTCAAATAAGGAAATTCAGTCTAAGAGTGGAGTTTGTTCCAGTGGCTGTGTCAGAGGGCTAATTCTTCCCCACTTTACTTGCTGATGATTATGAAACACTGAAGAAAAGTGTAATTAGAATCTCGCCTGCTAATTCTTTGTTCTACTAAAGGATCCAGAAAACAGGAATATCCAGAGCCAACTGCATTGTGCCCCAAGTCTTTATAATCTCTACCTTTGTTATCAATCCCCATGGATTTCTGGACTGAGTTTGCCAGGAATTCCCAGCAAACAGAAGGAATCGTGTGGAGAGTTCACAGTTAAAATTTGCTCTGACATTTTGGAAGTGTCTTGAGCGAGCTGTTGGGAGCAAACACAGTATTCAGAAGGAACAGTGTCAGTTCTTTTTAGATATTTCCAAACATTAGATATTTTCCTGTGGTTTTAGCAGGGGGGTGGATTCTGTTTGTAATGCACAGCTTGCTCTGCCTGAGACTTGTAATTTCCTTACTGGATGGTTGAGGGAGCCATAATCCTGCAGAAATGAACTGTAAAAACGTGGCTCTAAATACTGTCCTCTGGAAATGCCAGTGTGGAGAAACAGCTCTTGATTTCTTGAGGGTTGAACTGCTCAAACACCTGATTTCTCTGTGTGTCCGCAGGTCCATTGGCCACGTCATTATCAGAGAAACAGAGAACTTGCAGGTGCCTTACTACGTCGATAGGAACTTTGAGAAGAATTATCAAGGAGCAGAACTCCAAGAGCTCGAGAAGACAGTTGAAAAGGATTACATAGACTATATTCAGACCAGCTGCTGGAAGGAGAAACAGCAAAGTAAGTTATTTCTGTCCCAGGTGTGTGCTCAGAACCCGCCAGGGGCTGGGCAGTGGCTGCGCCTCACAAAGCGCTGCCGGTTTTATCCTCAGTTTCCAAAGCTCACAACGTCACAACCTTGCACTGCTTTGAGGTGTCTCACATCTGCTCTTAACATTGAATTTGCCTTTCTTGAAATCTGTCAAAATACATTCTAAGTGATGCTGAGAGATGAATGGAAAGTAGATTTCATCATTTGAGACATTTTTTTCTGCTCAGTTTTTATGCTCGAATAACCTTTAGTGATGATATTTTCAACATAGAACCCACCACATTTATCTAGCCCTGACAGATTGTTAGGCTGGAAAAGATCTTGAGACATCACCTATTCCATGTTTCCTTTACTGGATCAGACTGGCTCCAGGAGAAGTTTCTCTCTTTTTTTCCTTAAAACTTCCCCACGAGAGCCCGTAGCCTGTCCAGGTGCTCTTGGCTTGCTTGAGTGGGCTCTGTTCCTGGTATCAGTTTCCAGAGCTGTGCTTCTGTGCTGAGTTTGTGTGTTATTTGCATTTTCTATCTTTAGATGAGTTTGAGATCATGTTTTTCCCCACAGTCAAGTCTTTTAAAAACAAGAATTGAGTGCAGGAAGGGAGAACACAGATATGAGCATTCAAAATTGTTATTCTCAATCAGCCATGAGTCACTCAGTGATGTGAATAAAAGCATGTGAACCCTATATTTTAAGGCATTTTACCCCCATATTGCATTACTTACCTATTAATTACTGCTAATCTGGTTCATTGAAAACAGAGCAAATCCCTGCTTCTTTGGGAAATAGCAAAAATAAAGTTACAAGGAGTAGCTGATGTTGGGATGTTGTGACAGATTTTTTTTCAGATTAAAAAAACTCATCACCTTTACATTAGTAAACACAAAGTGCTGCTGTGTATAAAGGAATCTGGAACAAGTTGTGTCTGTGAGAATGTTCAATAACAAACTGCTTTCACACACTGGTGGGGCTTTCTAAATTGCTCTGTGTAAAACAGTCCTCAACACACTGCTGAAAAGTGCCTTTGCACTTGTTTTCAGTTTCTCTACCAGTTGCATTGTTATGGAAGCACAGTTTGTCTAAACAAGACTTGTTTAACCCTACAGGAGAGGTAACAGTAGTGTTGCTGACTCCAAACTCTTTACAGGTTTTTCATGGGAAGGCTTGTTTTGGTTTAAAACTTAAAAGTTACCAATCGTGCTTTAAAGAGAAATAAACAGACATAGGCTCTGAAGTTAAAAACGAAAAGAACCCATAATACAAGACCACAAAAATTCTGAAGTTCTTTGTGTGCTCAGCTTGTGACCTTTGAGCATTTGTGGCTGGCAGGAGCAGCGTCTAAGTGTAATTTGGTTGTTAATACTCATAAACGTAGGCTTGCTGTAGGGAGAGAGCTTTTCTTGCATAAAAATCCTTTTAATTGATGTTGTGCAATTGAAAGTTGTCTCTTTCATGTAGACCTGGAGCTAAGGAGAGCCAAGCCCCAAAATAAGGACAAGGTTTGGGAGTCTAAGAGAGACCAGTTGTCACAGAGGGGGAGATGATCCAGCAGGGAATGCCAAGTGCCTGCCAAGCCCTGCTCCTCCAGAGCTCTGTACACTTAGAGATTGTATTAGTCACCCATCTGCAAATACATTTACAGTGTCCACAATTAGCAGTAGCCTGAGGACACCACTGTAATTAAAACTAAGCATTTTCAGAGAGATTCCATCCAGACCAGTGAGCAGGTAAGGGGCACAGCTGAGGTTGGGCTCAGTTTGTAAAAACAAACTGTGAATACAGCATGGAGTGCTGAGAAAAAGCTCTGGAGATGTTGAGGCAGTTCTTAGGCAGCTGTTCCTCCGCAGCGTTGGTCTCTTAATCCTTGTTGAAGTGTTTGACTCAGTGTGATCAGCTTTTTGTCCGTTGAATGTCTATTAATAGTACATTTGTTGTGTTTACTGAGGGTGCATTTCTCTTTAGCACCAGCAAAATAGACAGAGATGAGTTACTCAGGAACAGTTTGGTTTTAAAGTCCTTGATTTTATGACTTGGAAAGTGCTACCTGGTGTTCAACAACCTGAAGGAAAACTTTAAAAGTAACAGATTGTTATCTTGTTCAGCCAGTTGCTTTTATAGTGCTGCACCAAACAGGACTCCCCTTCTCAGCAGAGCAGTGTGTGAAAGTTGAGTGTGCTCTAGGTTTGAGTCGTCTGAAACCTCTGGCACAGTTAAGTACAAAAAGCACATCCCAGGCTTTTACAGGAATGTTTCAGCTGGGATAGCACAGTTGTAAAGTGAGGCTCCAAAGAGCTCCAGGTCACAAAGAGGCAACTGAAAACAGAGAGAATCAGGATGTGTCATAGAATCATGGGATGGTTTGGCTTGGAAGGGACCTTAAAGTTTATCCAGTTCTACCCCCTGCCATGGGCAGGAACACCTTCCACTAGCCCAGGTGGCTCCAAGCCCCATCCAACCTGGCCTTGGACACTTCCAGGGATCCAGGGGCAGCCACAGCTTCTCTGGGCAACCTGAGCCAGGGCATCCCCACTCTGACAGCCAAGGATTCCTTCCCAGTCTAAACGCAGCTGAAATTCAGTATTCTAAGATGTCCGTAAAGAGAAAAGTTCAGAGGAACAACTCTGTAGAAGATTGAAACCCACAGGGAACAAATGTGATGGAGTAAACCCTGTCAGAAGTGCAGGGAATAATTTTTCCCAATTGGATAAGTGGAAATTGAGATTCTCCACTGCACAATTCCAGGGACTCTGGACTCAGAGACAATTACCCAAGTCCAGTTTTGCTGGAGGCTTGTCAAGGCTGTGTGCCCAGCACTGCCTGAGTGGTGTTTCGGTTATAAACCTGTCAATGGGTTCCTGCTCTGAAATGAACTGTTCATGCCTGACAGTTTGTGAAGCTTCTCAGTAAGTGGGTGGAGGGTTAAATGGCTTTAAATTTCAGTGGGACAGGGACACAAGATGTAAGGCATGAAAGGACCTATTGAAGTTCTTTCCCCTCTGAATAATTTTGTGAAATGAGGGGCTTGTGAGGTGTATAAAAGCTCTTTGAAAAATTGAGTGTCATCAGGTAGCCTGTGCTTACGGAAAGGTTGACCTTTTCAGAAGTAAATTACTACTGTTCTCCTCAGTGCATCTAATCCTGCAGCTAAATTATTCTTCAGGGAGAAAGCTATATTAAGACTTCCTTAGCTAATCAGCAAAAGAAACTTCTCTGAATTACTGGGGGAAATAATTTAAACAATGGGATTATTTCAGTTTAATGTTGCTTTTGAGAAGAAGGGGAACAAATATGCAAAGAACATTTGAGATTGTTAATGAAAGGGCACAGAGGCCTTTCAGACAAGTCCCTTGGGTAACTCTTCACCTCCCGGGATTCAATACCCAGCAAAATTAGAATTAACAAGTACCACAAGGATAACAAAGCACTGAGAAACACTTCTTTAAAGGAGGCTCATGGCTTCATCCTAATACTTTTTTTTTTCATCTTTCAGAGTCTGACTTGTCCAATTTGGCCAAGCTCTACAGAGATGAGAGGTTAAAACAGAAAGCAGAATCCCTGAAACTTGAGCACTGTGAGAAGCTCTCCAGTCTGATCGGGATGCACAAAGGGGGCTGAGCAGGATACACACGTTCCGTAGTTTTATTTATTGCTGTTTTAAGTTATGTTTTTATTTTCCTTTGTATTAAATGGGAAGGAGTCTATTGTAAGGAGTGGATATTGGAGTCCTTCTGCACATAGTGCAGAGAAGGGCCAGCACGAGCTGCAGAGCTGCTGTTTGCTGTAATATATCCTGTACATTAGATTCAGTTCCAAGGACCAGTGGCACTTTGTACCTTCATTCAAGGGAGATGCTCTTAGTTTGGAACCCCTCTGCATTGGTGGTTTGTGTGCCATCCAAACTATGTGTGCTTCCCAGGAGAGCAGGCACATGCCTTGGCTTTCCGTGTTTTGTGTGGAGCTGCAACGCAGTGGATCCCGTGGACAGTGTTGTGCTCAGTGCTGAGTGTCAGCTCCAGTGTCCTGTGCCATGCTGAGGGCAGGAGGGACAGGTGCCTGCCCCAGGTGAGCACCTGAGCACACTCCCAGCTCTCCCTCTGTCCAAGGGACTGTACCCTGTGCTGCTCCAGGGGAGGGCCGTGCCCATCCTGCTCCATGTGACACCAACACAACCAAGAAGATGGGAGTGTGAACTGCACCAATTGCAGTGGCTGCAAAACTGTAAGGAAAGGACAACCATGTTGATTTTCTCATCTGTTTTCAGTGGCATATTTTGAAGCTGGCTGTTACATTCTGACTTGGATCTGCACACTCTTCTCCAGCTGCTCCAGGGGCCCTGCTTTTCCTGGTACAGTTCTTATGTAGCATATTTTTACTCTGCTGAGCAGTTATGAATGTTTCACTGTAGACATCAGTATTGCAAAGAAAAAGATCCATGTGATAATGTCCTGTTTTTTCTTGATCCTCCTTTCCAAAGTCAGGCCTTGAGGAGCAGGTTGAGGCTGGTTTACCCATGAGCAGCAGAGACCAGTGTTACTCCAGCTGAGCACCAATTTCTCTGGTGGGTGCCACGGGTGTGTGCCAGGCATGGAATGACCTGTTCTTCAGGGTGGAGGGCTGGGGGCAGCCAGAGCACAGCACTGCTTCCCTAAGACCTTGGGAATAGGTGTCAGTGAGGCCTGAGCAGGGCTCTGGTGTGGCCCCATTCCTAAAACCTGCTACAGGATGCACAGATGGCCTTGCCTGAAGCCTAGAGACCAAAGTGCTCCAAAGTTTGGGAAATGCCAGGATTAAACTTGCCTTTAAAGCTTAGACTTCAGGTGTCCACGTGCCTGGTGGAACAGTGCTGTCCACGTGCTCTGCTGAGGGGCTATGTGGGCTGGGGCTGGCACTGTGGGTAACACAGAGCGTCCCCTCCGTGTCCCTGTCCCGTTCACACGGCAGGAGGAGGTTGGGCAGCAAACAAATTTGGAAGAAAAGAAGCTTTTCTGGGGTCTGCACTGGAATTTGGGGTTTCCATCAGGGATTTGAGGCTTGGTGCTCCTGCATGAGACAGACACATTCCAGATGTGATGAGAACATTCTGAGTACAGCAGTAGTGCTGCTGGGGGTGGGAGTGTGTCAGAAATGGAAAAAGACCCAACAAAGTAACTCTTTAAATTACATATTAGCACTAACATTTGTATCCTGTTCATAGAAAACCTAGGAGCAGGTGGGAAAGTTGAGCAGAGTTTGTTGGGCACCTGGGATGGGAAAAGCATCAGTGAAAAGTGCATTTTGAGTGGGTTGGTGCAAGCCTGCAAAGGTTCATTATGCCAGGCTGGTGGCTGGATTGATTATTAAGGGTTGATTATTTCAGGATGGGGGCTGGCAGAGCAGGCAGTCTTAGTTCTGGTATTTTCCACCTTTGAGCATGAGTGTGTACAGAAAGCAAAATTAATGTTGCTTTTTATCTATTAAGTAGCTTGTAGAATATATTAGACATCTGTTCAAGTGGTTGGACCTGGTTCTAGGGTTGGTATCTTCCCTGTCCTTTCTGTGGGAGTCCCAGAGCTGTAGAGGGATACAGGTGGGGAGACCAAAGCAAGTGACTTCCCTGGACCTGCTGTGTCCTGCACGGAACTTCAACTCACACACAGCATTTTGCACTGGAACCACATCACACCTTTCCATCCAAAGATCTCCAAGGACTGGATGGAGGTGGAGACCTCCTGTGGAAGTACAGTCATACAGAGTCTCCTCTGGACCTAGGCAGGGGGCTGGAATTGAGCAGGAAGTGAGAGACTGAGAGTTAAAATCATTTCCCAAAGCAATAAGTGTTCTTTGTTCATATTGGGGGGTGTGACCCAGGGTGTCTGGTGACAAAACAGAACAAGCTGTGTTTGTACAGCACAGGCATCCTGCTCCATAGGGAAAAGGAGAGTCCTCGCTGGAGCCTGTGGGGTGGAAATGTTTCCCTGCCTATCTCCAAAGGGCGCTCGGGCTCCTTGTTTCTGGGTCAGAAAAAGAGGGAAAGGTGTTCCTGAGCAGGAGGGTGGCTCGGAGCGGGGGTGCCCCTGTTCCCTGGGGACACCGAACACTGGGAAATGGGTCTGTGTGTGTGGATGTATCGGGGGTTTTTAAATTAAAGACATGACATCTCTGTGCCTGTACGTGCCGTGGTCTGGAAGGAAGGGCAGTGGGAGTGTCCCAGGCGGATAGCGGGGCTGTGCCCGGGGGGCCCGGGCCCAGCGCTGGGGGAGCGGGGCAGGCCCGGCCGCCGCCATTTAGCGCGGGGTGCGGGACGTGGCGGCGGGCGGGGAGGCCTCGGGCGGCCGTCGGCCACGGGCGGGGCGGGATCGGGATCGGGATAGGGATCGGGACCGGGACCGGGACCGGGACCGGGACCGGCCACATCCCCGTCTTGGCACCGGGGTGGGGGCGGGGCTTGTTCAGACCCTGCCTTCTGGGGGCGGGGTCTGCTTGTGCCACGCCCCTTGGCGACGCGTGGCGCTGGGACCTGCGGGAGTTGGAATGGAGAGGGGTAGCGAGGGGCTGGGAGCGGGATAGGGGATGGGAGAAGAGCAGGAGTCTGGGAGCAGGGCCTGGGGATGGGATGAGAGCTGCCTGTCAAAGCCCTGCCGTGGCACCTCCTGGTTGCAGGGCCCTTCTGCCCTGCTGTTGCCCAGCCTGGGCCCGCACTCCGGGCCGGGGCACTCTGGCACACAGCCATGGCGCTTGCCCGGGCAGCACCTCGTGCCTCGCAGGGCAGCCCCGTGACATCCCCACACGGAGGAGGAGGTGGAAGGGTCCCGCTGAGCTGATCATACCTGCCCCGGGCTCACAGAGCAGTCCCGGGGTGTCGCAGTGCCCGAGCTCTGCCAGGGCTGCCAGCATGTTCCGGGTGCCCAGATCCCGACTGAACTCCAGAGGTGGCTCTGAAAGCCAAGCTGGGCCCGTGTTTCCTGCTCCTCCGGAGCTGCAAAAAGTAACTGCAGCGTGGGAGAGGCACATCCTGCTTTGGGCAGCTCCCAGCAGCTTCATCCTCCTCACTGCCTCTGTGCCGTGCCAGCGCTAAGGTGAGTGAGCACACACCGAGCTGGCACCAAATCCAGGTTAATAAGCAAATGCAGTGGTGAGCTGCAGGCAGGATCACGCTGGCTTAAACATAAATCAGTATTTAATTAGCAAGGCTGGCTCAGCCTGGTCCACCCGCTGTTCTGTAACGTGTTTGTGCCCGAGGCTCCCACGCACACCCCGACCTCCTCCAGGTGCTGGAAGGTGCATCTGCAGCCTCTGACCCTAAACCAGTTGGACCTCGGTTGGCAAGAGGACCTCAGGGTCTCCATGCCCTCCTCTTTGCTGTTTGCAAATTAGGAGCCACACCGAGGGCTGGGAGGAATCCCAGGACCAGCAGGAGGAGATGCAGGTGCTGGAGTGTGGCCCTTGCCCAGGAGTTACTACAGCCTCAGGCTCCAGCGGGGGTGGAGAGATGGGACTGCCCAGCCCGTTCCCACTGTGCTCCCACAGCACACCCAGACAGGTTGTTCAGGGCAGGATTGGGATCACCACCCTCACAGGGAAGAATTTCTTCCCAATATCCCATCTAACCCTGCCCTCGGGCAGTTTGAGGCCATTCCCCCGTGACCTGACACTCCAGACCCTTGTCCAAGTCCCTCTCCAGCTCTCCTGAAGCCCCAAAAGCTTCTCCTCTCCAGGCTGAACAATCCCAGCTCTCCCAGCCTTTCCTCCCAGCAGAGCTGCTCCAGCCCTCTGA
>JAWMRA010000028.1:1582782-1607516 GCA_035584735.1 Pseudotriccus pelzelni | reverse complement strand
AGTGCTAAGTATAAACTAAGTTTTCTTCCCATGAGAGGCCTGAGCCTTCTCTCACAGCTGGTAGCATGGGTTGTTCATCAAGCGCCCGTGCTGTGCATATGTCCCACACCTTCCAACCCAAACCAGTCTCTGATTATGTGATTGTGTGACTCTGTGAAAGGTTTACAGCAGTTCCATGAGTCATTGCCCTAAATCTGCCTCAGCACTGCCAGGACAGCTGGACCTGCAGGCAGTAGGACAAGGACCTTTCCCTTTGTACCTGCGGGGACCCTCTTGCTGAGTTCATTATTTTACCTTATCCAGAGCTTCCCCAGCTCCTATAGCTGTCCCTGTACCCACTCTGCCTCCTCCTCACCCCCAGCACTGGTACCCAGATGCACCAAAGGCATCGGTGAGACACCCCGGGAGGCTCAGCAGGACACCAGTGAACCTGGGCTAGACAAACCTCCCTTTCCCACCAGCTACTGGTGGCACTGGGATTCTGGGTACGACCCTCAGCAGAGGAGGGAGAATGAAAGAGCATCCTGCTGGGATCTGGAGCAGTTGGGGATCAAGGAGTCAGCTCAGCTGGAGGGGAACCACATCCCCCGCCGCGCTGTGGGTCTGTACATGCCCCGGCACTGCAAATCCAGCAGCGGGCAGGGCCTGCATGCACATCCCCAGGGTTGGAGCCAGCTATAGAATCAATATTCCACAGAATCATGGAATCATTTAGGTTGGAAAAGCCCATTAAGACCATCAAGTCCAACTGCTCCCTCAACACTGCCAAGGCCACCCCTAACCCTGTCCCCAAGTGCCACATCTACATGTCTTTTAAATCCCTCCGGGGATGGAGGACTCCATCACTGCCCAGGGAGCCTGTGTCAGTGCCTGACCACCCTTTCTGTGAAGAAAGGGTGGGATTTAGGGATTTGAGAATTTGAAATCACTCACACACTCTATTGCCCAAGGCCACTGAGCCAGTGAGTGCTGCCCATGGCAAGATATCCTCTGCTCCCCATGGGTACAAATGCCACCTGCAAACCCAGCCCAGCTCAGCAGCGAAGGGTTAAGCACCAACCCGGCTCTCTGGGAAGCTTTTCTCGCCTCCTTCTTCTTGCCAAGGTTTAAATTTAGTCCCTGCATGAACCCAGAGGACGTGGGCATCAGGTTGCTCTGGGGCTGGCAGCACTGGGGAGCACCTGCTACTGCTGCTTCACAGCAAAAATCCCCACAAAAGCTGGGACTGGGCTCCACGGGCAGCGATTTGGGCCAGGAAGCTAGAGACCCTCATGCCACACCAGCCACCCCAGCTGCTGGCTTTGGGTCTCCCCAAAAAAGACACATGGTAGCGGTCCATGGGTCAGCTCCTGTGAGTCCCAGGGGGTGCTTTGTGCCGAGGGTCATCCCAAGCCTTGACTTTGTTCCTGGCCGCTTGGATTCGATCTGAGGGAGCCACTGCTTGGGGCAGGGTGGGCTTTGGGGAACTCACAACACGGGGACACACCGTCCCTGTGACGAGGTGGGCAGAGGGGCTGGGAAATGAGCCATGGTGGGGACAGAGCTGCAGCTTTGGGACCCTGCTGTGCCGTCAGCACGGGGGATGGGGCGTGCCCAGAGGGCTCTGCAAGTCCCCAGCTCCGGGGCAGCCCAGCTCGTTCCACGGGATCACACACCCGGGACTCGTATGGGGTGTAGAGATGCCCTGGGACCTCGCCTGGGGTTTTGGGGAGCAGCGTGGCAGGTCGAGGGGGCAGGGGGTGGTGCTGGCAGCCCCCCGGCAGGTCCCCGAGGCCGGGGGCGGCCGTGGCATCCCTGCAATGCGCTTTGGCATCGGCTCGCCCGACTGGCGCTCGCTGAGTCCATGTGATCGAGGGGCTGCTCTGACCTGCCGGGTCGAGCCGCCGGCACGGCGGGCGAGCCAGAAGGACGAGCCAGCGGCCCCGGCGGAGCGGCTCCAGCACCCAGGAGGGTCCCCCGGCCCCGGCCGGCTCCGCCGGGGCCCCCACTGCCGTGATGCCCCGCGGGAAGAGGGACCCCGTGCTGCTGTCCCCCGCCGAGCTGCCTGGCCCCGACGGCGACCGTCCCCGCCCGGGGGGGACGGCCGGAGGTCCGCGGAGGAGGAGGAGGAGGGGGGAAACCTCCCCGGGCTGCCCCGCGACGACCTCGCCAAGAGCATGTCGGGCTCCTCCGTGTCCTCCTACCACTCCGCGCTGTGCTCGGATGGCACGGAGATCTTCAAGGACTGCCTGGAGTATCTGGACGAGGAGGAGCCGCCCCCCCGGGCCGCCCCGGAGCGCTGGGCTCCAGCGGGGGCCCCCGACGATCCCCCGCCCGGCCCCCTCGCCCGCCCGCAGCAGGCTCAGCTGTCCGGCCCGGCTAAGAATAGCCCAGCGCCGGGGCAGGGGGGAAGGATGGGTCCCCGCGGCGGGGACCGGCAGCCTGGGACGGCCGCGGCGGCGGGCGGGGAGCCGGCCGTGCCCCGGCAGCCCGGGGGGATGCTCGGCGGGGCGCCCAGCGACTCTGACGAGCTGGACGGCGAGGTGCAGGCGCTGACGGCCAGGGCTTTCCGCAGCCTCTCGGGCCTCCCCGGCGTCCGCCTCGACATGTGCAGCTCCCACACCTCGTCCAGCCTCTCCAACTCGCTGTCGGAGGACGGCGGGCGCCCTCGGCGGTGGCCAGTGGCCGCCGGGGAGCCCCGGGGCGCAGGGACAGCCCTCCACGGCAGGGTGGGATGGCCCTTCCCCGCCGCCGTGGACGGGGAGCTTCTGGGGAAGGAGCAGTTCGAGTGCGTGGACGTGGAGCTGGAGAGTGGAGAGGCCAGGAAAGGCCACGGCAAGAAGAGGACGGTGCCTAAGCGCCAGATTCTGCTGAAGAGGAAGGAGAAGAAGGAGACGGGTTTTGGCCCCCGGGGGGACGGTCCGGCGCCCCAGCCCCCTGCCAGGAAGGAGCCCCCGAGCAAGGGCAGGGCCATCGGCGACGACTTCAGGCTCAGCTACCAGCAGTTCATGAAGACGGCCTCCCTGGATACGGACACCGACAGGACCAGGGCGGCCTCGTCCCTCGTGAAAAACGTCCTGGCCAAGAAGATGCAGTACGAGCAACGCATTAAGATGGAGCAGAAGGGGCTGCGGGGCAGCTCCACCTCCTCGGGGCCGTCCTCCGCCGGCACCGACCTGCTGGGGGATGGTGTGGAGGGCAAGTCCAGCTCTCTGTCGCGCTCAGACTGCAGCTTCTCGGCCGAGGACCTGCGGAGCGGCGGGATGCCCGTGTCCGTGGGGGACACCACCACCACCCATCCCACCAAGGGGGTGGTGCTGAGCGAGGCGACCAGGGAGACTGTCTGCAACCTGAGGAAGACCTTCAATGAGCTTAACCAGAGGATGAAGTACCAGGAGGTGCTGGAGAGCCGCTGGCTGCCCAGCGCCAGTGAGGAACAGACGTCGGAGAGGATCTGCTACCAGCGGGCGCGCGCCTTGTTCGAAGGCCAGCCCGGGGTGGGGAAGGTGCTGGATGTCGCGCCCAGATTTGGGAGAGCACCAAAGCCGTGGCCCAGCTTGAAGGAGCGAGCCATCGGCCCCATCCACTCCCAAGCCCTCCCCTTCAAGGCCGACAGCCGGGCACTCCCCACCATGCCACCACGACGTCACTTCGCCCCCCGGGCACAGGAGATGAGGAAGCTGCCGCAGAGCCGGCCGGAGGAGAAGCCACCGGCAGCGCCCCGCCGGCCACCCAGCCCTGGCATCCCGGCAACCCGGGGGTCCCCGCCAGCCATCCCCCCCAAGCCAGAGGAGAAGGGGAAGGGGCGCGTCCCGCAGCCCCGAGACGTGCGCAAGCTGGTGAAGAGTAGCTACAGCCTCAGCTTCGGGACTGCCGGCGCATCCCGTGGCACTGCGGCATCGATGAGAAGCGGGGACCCAGTCCCAGCCACCCCGCTGGTCATCCACTGCACCTCCGTGTGCCGCCGGGAGCCTGCGGCGGAGCCGGGCGGGGAGGAGACGCCGGCAGCCGCCGGCCGAGAGCCAGCCCCAGTGTGTGCCGAGGGGCCCACAAAGCCTCCCGGCAGCCAGACCTCGCCCACCCATAGCTCCCCCATCAACATCACGAGGGTCCAGGCCACACGCAGGGAAGCAGCCGCCGTGGAGGAGCCGCCGGCTTCCCCCCCGCACCGGGAGCGGAGCGAGCTCAGGGTGCCACCGCGGGCGCCGGTGGCCGAGGGGGTGCCACACGTGGAGACTCACCTGCACGTCCTGGTGGGTCGGCCGTCCCCGGTGGCCAGGGAGGGCTCCCCGGCCCAGAGCAGCGCCGTGCTGCGGACAGAGAAGACCGTTCTCCTCCCTCCATCGCCACCCAGTCCCACGGAGGGAAAGGAGGGACGCAGCCTTGGTGGCACCGGAGGGCTCCACATGGCCAAAGGGTGCGAGGTGACAGGGCAGTGGCTTGGCGGCAGCGACAGCGGGGACCTCCGGGCAGGACCCCCGGCCGGCGGCAGCACCCACCCCCGCCCTGCGGAGCCAGCCACGAGGAGCGTGGCGGAGCCACGGGCCACCGAGCACAGGCAGGAGCCGCCAGGCAGCCGGAGGGTGTCAGTGGGCAGCGGCAGCTCTGCTGGTGGCACCCGCCCCTCTGCCCCGCTCCGAGCCGGGGAGAGAGGCGACGGCGCCCCCGGGCAGCTGCCAGAGTGGAGGGAGCCCTGGGAGCTCTCACCGCAGTGGCCGGGAGCCACGGAGCCACACCCGCCTGCAGCCCCCGCTGAGAACTCCAACTACTTGGCAATGCCCGAGAGAGCTCCCAAATCCTTGCCAATGCCAAAGCTGCCCTCAGTCCCCTACCCAGGCAGTGCATCCTTTGGGACCCCCTTAGTCCCCAGCCCAGCCAACACATCCTTTGGGACCCCCTTGGTTCCCAACTTGGCCAACACATCCTTTGGGACCCCCTTGTTTTCCAACCTGGCCAACACATCCTTTGGGACTCCTACAGTCCCCAACCTGTCCAGTGCATCCTTTGGGACCTCCATGGTCACCAATGTGACTAATTCATCCTTCGGCTACCCATCTGCCTCCAGCCTGGCCAGCACATCATTTGGGACTCCCTTGGTCTCCAACCACAAGTCTTTTGGGATCCCTTTGGTTCCCCACCTGTGCAGCACATCCTTTGGGAACCCCTTGGTCTCCAATCCAACCAGTGTATCCACTGGGTCCCCCTCGTTCTCCAATCCATCCAGCATGTCTTTTGGGCCCCCATTGGTCCACAGTGCACCCAATGTATCATTCGGGAACCCCTTGGTGCCAAATCCATCCAGTGCACCCTTTGGGAACCCCTTGGTGCCAAATCCATCCAGTGCATCCTTTGGGAACCCCTTGGTGCCAAATCCATCCAGTGCATCCTTTGGGAACCCCTTGATGCCAAATCCATCCAGTGCATCCTTTGGGAACCCCTTGGTGCCCAATCCATCCAGTGCATCCTTTGGGAACCCCTTGGTGCCCAATCCATCCAGTGCATCCTTTGGGAACCCCTTGGTCACCAATCCAGTCCCAGCTTCCCTTGGGCATCCATCAGTCTCCAGCATGTCCAGCTCTTTCTTTGGATCCCCTCTGGTCCCCAGCTCAGCCAGTGCTCCACTGGGACCGGGGTTGTATCCCTTGGCTGGTGGGGAAGCGCCCTGGAACAAACCCAGCCCTGAGCCCCCCCTGCCCCGGCCCCCCGAGGGCCCAGCTGCTGCCGAGCCCCCAGCCCAGCTCCACCTGGAGGATGGTTCCCACTTCCTGAGGAGGACTGACATTGCCTCGTCGAGTGGCAGGAGCCGGCAGAGCCCCCCCAAGCCCCTCGCCGCCCCCCCGCCCTCGCAGCGGAGGATGCTGGTCGATCCCAGCAGCGGGAAATGCTACTACGTGGAGCCCCCGCGGCAGCCGCAGGTGAAAACACTCTACGACCCCGAGACAGGGCAGTACCTCGAGGTGCTCGTCCCACCAGTGGCATCTCACACCGGGCTCTGCCAGGCACCTTTCAACCCCCTGGTCATGGCCTCGGGGGTCTACAGCCCACCCTACGGTGGCTTCCCGGGGCTCCTGGCACCGCCCCCACCCTCTGCCCCCTCCCCGCCACACCCCGACCTGCCGGCTGCAGACAACCCCGGCTTGGCCGGGACCCCCAGCTCCGCTTCCAAGAGCGAGGGGCCTTCTGCTACCGGGGGGCCCGACTGTGGGTACCTGGAGAGCCTGTACTACATCCCCACGGGGATGCGGGCCAGCCCCAGCCCCGCCCAGCCCCCTGCCCCCACCAGCCCCGAGAAGGGACCCCAGCTCCGGATGTGACGGGAGGGACCCGCCCGGAATGTCCCTTCCCACGGCCGGGCTTTAGTCCCACAGTCAGCATCACCCCTGGCACGATAGAGCCCCTGCCCACGGCTGAGCGGGCACCGGCTGGACCTTGCTGACTCCTCAAGGAAACGGGGAGAAAAAGGGTATTTCCCAGTGGGAGCACCTGACAGCCCTGAGGGGGACATGGAGTCATGGACCCCTGCCGGCAAAGGGACAAGATGCCAGGCCCCTGCATTCCCCTGTCTTCTGGTCCCATCCTAAGGGTGACCCGGGCTGGTCGGCACAGGGGGGCAATGGCCTGGCCACCACCAGCCCCCCAGCCACGGTTGCAGCACAGACAAGCTAAAATAGTAATAAAAATGCTGAGGCAGTGTTAAACCTGCTTAGTCATCCTGTGCTTGTAAGGTTTGTAAGGAAGGGGCAGGGGGGTGGATGTGAGAGGCTGAGGCACTCAGAACCTGCAGTCCATCTGTCTTGGAGTGTCCACCAGATGAATCCCAATCCCTGGGAGCAGGAGGGGACTCTGCAGTCATCAGCGAGCCGAGATCCCCAGCCCTGAACCCCAAACCACATCAATGAGTCCCAAACTCCAGTCCTGAACCCCAAACTTCAGCCCTGAACTCCAAATTCCAACTCTCAACCTCAAACCTCAGCCCAGAACCCCAAATCCCAGCCCTTAACCTGAAAGCTCAGTTCTGAACAACAAACCTCATTCTTGAGCCCCATCCCTGAGTGCCAAACCCCCACTCAGCTCCAGCCCCGGCAGGTCCACACCATCTCGGGAAGGATTTGTGTGGAGAAGGAGGGATGAGTCATCACAGGACTGAACGACACCACAAACCTCCCTGAGAGCGGGCGCTCGAGGGAGGAACACCCACGCACACAATCCCCTTCCTGCCCCGGGGCCGCCCCAGCCGGATGCAGGTGCGTTGGCCCCGGGGGGTTTAAAGCCATCCTGCAGCTCCCTCGGCGCTTTCGGCAGCGTGGCACATCGGATGGGGCAGCCTGGGAGAGGCAGGATGGGGCCGGCGCTGGCGGCGTGGTTGGCCCTGAACCTGCTGGGGGGGATGGTGGCAGAGGAGACTTGCGGGGACCCCCCCGCCGCCCGGTCCCACTCCATCCCCGCGCCCCAGCTCAGCTCCGAGGAGCAGCTCTCGCCCCACATGCCCGAATCCCTGCGCTGCGACGCCTGCCGAGCCATCGCCTTCCAGGTGAGGATGAGGGGAGATGGACCCCCAAGACTGGGACTGAGAAGCCTTACAAGGCGACTTCAGCCGGCTCCCCTGGGCACGCCACTGATGCATATTCCCCCACTGGCACCCCAAAGGGCCGTCGGGGCTCCTCGTGGACCCACCAACTCCTGCAGAAGCGCTGCGCGTGTCAGGGCTGCAAGGAAGGGGGTGCAGATCCCAGTCCTGCTTGGGAGCAGGGTCATGGAGGGGCTGCCACCCTCACTGCCCCAATTCTGCCCTTTTTCACCCCAGATTGAGAAGCAGCTGAGCAGGGCGGAGGGGAAGGTGGGCAGGAAGGCACTGAAAGAGTCCGACTACTTGGAGGTGCTGGAGAGGAGCTGCTCACAGGGTTGGGAGAGGTGAGTGGGGCATCTCTGGGAATGGGGTTGACCCCAGGGATGGGGTTTGCCCAGGGATTAAAGTGTCACCAGGGATGGATGTGTCCCCAAGGATAGGGGTCTCCCTAGGGATCTGAGTGTCCACAGTGACAGGGGTGCCCCAGGGACCAGGGTATCACCAGGGATCAGGATGTCCCCAGGAACAGGAGTGTTCCCAGGGATTAGGGTGTCCCCCAGGATGGCGATGTCTCAGGCATAAATGTATCCACAGGGATGGGGTATCCCTAGGAATCAGGGTGTCACCAAAGATGGGAGTGTCCTCAGGGATCAGAGTGTCCCCAGTGATAGGGGTGTCCACAGAGATTGGGTGCCCCAGGGGTCAGGGTGTCCCCGGGGGATCAAGGTGTCCCCAGGGACCCTTTTTTCTCCCCCTCTCCCCGCAGTTACGGGGTGCAGGAGCTGGACGGGCAGAAGCGCCTGGCAGGGCCGGGGCTGCCCAGGCAGGAGCCCGTGAGCGTGATGGTGTCGGGGGGGCCGTGGCCGGACAGGTAAGAGCAGGTTTGGCAACGCAGGGGGGTCCGGGCGCTGTCCCCCCACCAGGGCGGGGATGCAGCGTGACAACCCCGGCTCCTCGCAGGCTCTCCAAGATGTGCCACGGCTACGTGGGCGAGCAGGGGGAGGCGCAGATCTACGAGAGCCACCGGCGGGGCCCGGCGGCGCTGCGGGAGCTGCTGTGCCACGGGAACAAGGGGCCCTGTGGCGGCGGCAAGGCCGGGGCGCCCGCCCCCCCCAAGGCGCTGCAGAACGAGCTGTAGCCCCGGCGCGGTTAATGCTTAATGCCCCGGCGACCTTCGGAGCTGACTTCGTCCCCGGCGGGAGGCGACACGTGCCGGGCGGTCGGAGCCCTCCCGGTGTCGCCTGTCGCCGCTGTCACCGCTGTGCCTCGACGCCCAGGCCGGGGGAGATGCGGCACCAGCCGATGTCCCGCCCGGCCGGACCCCCGGCGAGCCGGGAATTACTCTGTAACCCACCGGCTCTAATGTTTCACCACGCGGTGCTCCCGGCGGGTGCAGCCCTAATTAAAGCAGTTAATGGCTGATCCGTCCCGGGGCTGCGCTCCCTGGTTTCACAACCCGCAGCCAATGGCTGCCCTCCCGCCCGCCGCCCCTGCCACCGCCACCGCCCGGGAGGTGACTAAAGTCCTTCCCACGGCCATAAAACCCCCCGAGCGGTGACATCGCCGCCGGGGACGCATCGCCGGAGGATGGGGACCCGCTCGGGGGACCTGGCTCAGCCCCAGGTGAACGCAGCCTCCGTTCCTGTCCCCATCCCCATCCCTTGGTCACATCCCGGGGTGGCGGGGAGGGAGGTGGTGACCAGGGGTACTGACCCCAGCGATGGCCAGCGCAGGGTCAGGATGCCCTCCTGGGGTTGGCAAAGGACGGGATGAGCCTGGGAACTGCAGGGAGTCCTGGGACCAACGGGACACTCAGAGATGCTGTGGCTGGGACTGGTTTGTGCCAGCTTTCCCAGAACCTGCAGGATGGCCTAGGCACCCTAGGGCCAGTGGGAACCCCCTCCACACAGGGACAAACCATCACAGAGGGATCAGTGGGTTTTTGGAGCCTAGACCCCTTCTGAGGGTCAGAGGTGGTGCCGGGTGGGACTGAGCAGACAAAGAGGCTGAGCCGTGGCCCGGTGTCCCCCCACACCCCCAGGGCAGAGCCCAGCCCCGTTTCCATGGGACACCCGGGTCCACACTGACCCAGTCCCCACCTCACCCTCACTGCCAGAATGGGAACTTGGCTCTGGCTGCTGCTGGCTCCCCACAGAGCCCCAGGAAGGAGCTGCCTGCGGCAGGCAGGGTGAGTACTGGGACACCCCATGGGCAGCACAGCACCCCAAATCCATCTGTAACACGCCATGGGATGCAGACTAGCCAGCCAGGACCCCTCACCATGCCTGAGGGCACAGCAGCTCCCACGGGGCAGCCTGTGCCACCTGTGGGGACAGTGTGGGCTGCCGCTCCCTGGCCCCAGTCCCCAGAGTGAGGCAGGGCTGAGCTGTGCCCCGACACAGCAGGACCCAAGGGTGGGCACCAGGACCCCTCGGCTGGAGGTGGACATGCTCTACAAGATTGAGGATGTGCCCCCCTGGTACCTCTGCATCCTGCTCGGCTTCCAGGTACAGCCTGGAAAGGGGGGAGCCCCACTGGCAGATCCCAAGCCCCTGCTCTCTGTGCCATGGGGCATCCCATGGTCCCCCCAGCCCTGCTGAGCCTCCCTCGCCCCCCAGCACTACCTGACCTGCTTCAGTGGCACCATCGCTGTCCCGTTCCTGCTGGCCGAGAGCATGTGCGTGGGCAAGGACCAGCTCACCGTCAGTTACCTCATCGGCACCATCTTCACCTGTGTGGGCATCACCACCCTCATCCAGACCACCGTGGGCATCAGGTAGAGCCGTGGCCCTGGCGGGACCCCCTGCCCACCCCCGGGCCGCGGGCGCAGGATCCCCTCTCGTCCCCCCAGGCTTCCCCTCTTCCAGGCGAGTGCGCTGGCCTTCCTCGTCCCTGCCAAGTCCATCCTGGCCCTGGAGAAGTGGCGATGCCCTCCCGAAGGTGAGGGCAGAGGGGGTGCATGGGGGTGTCCAGCTGCTCCCTGCCCCGCTCAGACCACCTCACCCCCCTCCATCCCCAGAGCAGATCTACGGCAACTGGTCACTGCCGCTCAACACCTCCCACATCTGGCAGCCCCGCATGCGAGAGGTACATCCCGCCACCACCCCCGGGGGACCTCAAAACCCCCGGCAGGCTGCTGACCCCCTTCCCTCCACCTCTCCATGCCCTGCAGATTCAGGGGGCCATCATGGTATCCAGCCTGGTGGAGGTGGTCATTGGGTTGCTGGGGCTCCCCGGGGCGCTGCTCAGCTACATCGGGCCGCTGACCGTCACCCCCACCGTGTCCCTCATCGGACTGTCCGTGTTCCAGGCGGCCGGCGAGCGGGCCGGCTCCCACTGGGGCATCGCTGTGATGTACTGCACAGGGACAGGGGGAACAGGGGGTGGGGTTGTCCAACACGCAGCCAGGAGGATGCCAGGGGCACGAGGAATCCTGTGTTTTTCTTCCCTCAGGACCATCCTGCTGATCGTGCTGTTTGCCCAGTACCTGCGGCAGGTTGCCATCTGCCTGCCCGGCTACCGCTGGGGCCACGGCTTCGTCCTGCTCCGCATCCAGATCTTCAAGATGTTCCCGGTAGGGACGGGCTGGAAGCATCCTGGGGTGCCCCCAAATCCCTCCTTTTCCAGGCACGGGTTTTGTAAGCATTGCGGGTGCTTCCGTGGTCTCTGCCCTGCAGATCATCCTGGCCATCATGGTGGTGTGGCTGTTCTGTTATGTGCTGACGCGCACCGGTGTCTTCCCCAGCCAGCCCGAGGAATATGGGTACAAGGCCAGGACGGACGCCCGGGGGGAGATCCTGTCTGTGGCCCCCTGGTTCCGGGTTCCCTACCCCTGTGAGTGCCTGGCAGCCCCAGGGGGCTGGGCCTCCTGATATCCCTTCGTCCTGGGGGACGTGGGGAGCTGGTGCAGCATCACTGGGACTGGGGAACACCCGCGAGGGGCCCCAAAGTGGGGAGCACCAGAGGGGGCCTGGGTTGCCCTCAACCCTGACCTCCTGCTCTGACCCCGGGCAGGCCAGTGGGGTCTGCCCACAGTGACCTCGGCTGCCGTGCTGGGCATGTTCAGTGCCACTCTGGCGGGCATCATTGAGTCCATCGGGGACTACTACTCCTGTGCCCGGCTGGCAGGGGCCCCCCCGCCCCCCGTGCATGCCATTAACAGGTACAGCCAGCTGTTACCCCCTCACGGTACCCCGCTCAAGCCGTGGCATCCCTGGAGACCGGGCAGGGATTGCCGCAGGAGAGTGGGATGGGGACCAGCCCGAGCGCGTTGTTCCCCAGGGGCATTTTCACCGAGGGCATCTCCTGCATCATCGCGGGGCTGCTGGGAACGGGCAACGGCTCCACTTCCTCCAGCCCCAACATCGGCGTCCTGGGCATCACCAAGGTACCGGGGCGGGGGAGCTGTCCCGGCTGCGCCGGGGGGCGCGGGCACCGTCACCACTTGCCGGTGTCTCTGTGCAGGTGGGGAGCAGGAGGGTGATCCAGTACGGGGCCGGGATCATGCTTGTATTGGGGACCGTCGGCAAGTTCACGGCTCTCTTCGCCTCCCTGCCCGACCCCGTCCTCGGCGGGATGTTCTGCACCTTATTCGGTAACTGCGCCGCAGCCTCCCCAAACCCGGAGCGCTGCTCTCAGCAGCCCTGGGCCCTGTCCCCGCAGATTTTGGGGCTGGTGAGCTCAAGGGATGCAGGGCAGTTTTGGGTTGGACCGTGGCTGTCTCCTTACACCCCTGCTGGGGCAGCCCCTCCCTCCCCGTGCCCGGCTCCTGCGGGCACCTCCGCCTGCATCGCCGCGTCTCTGCCGGCAGGAATGATCACGGCCGTCGGCCTCTCCAACCTGCAGTTCGTCGACATGAATTCCTCCCGAAACCTCTTCGTGCTGGGTTTTGCCATGTTTTTCGGGCTCACGCTGCCAAACTATCTGGATTCCCACCCTGGGGTCATTAACACAGGTACCCTCAGACACGAAAAACCCCAATTTGCGATATTTAGGGAGAGAGGAGGGGGGACTTCCCTGGTCGTCGCCCACTCCAGGGAAGCACTGATTAATCAGCTCATGACAGCACAGCCCGGCTCCATCCCCCGCTCTCACAGGTGTCCCCGAGCTGGACCAGATCCTGACGGTGCTGCTCACCACGGAGATGTTCGTCGGGGGGACCATCGCCTTCGTCCTGGACAACACCATCCCGGGTAACTGCAACACACGGGGCCGGGGGGAGGGGGGAGCAGGAAGGGCCCGGGGCAGATTTCGTGTCGGTTTAGAGCTGTCACGGGGGCTGGCAGGCCGAGGGGGTCACGCTGGGCATCGCGGCTGCCGCAGGGACGCAGGAGGAGCGAGGGCTGGTGCAGTGGAAGGCGGGAGCGCACTCGGACAGCACGACCAGCGCCAGCCTCAAGAGCTACGACTTCCCGTTCGGGATGGGCGCGGTGCGCAGGGTGCGGTGGCTCCGGCGCCTGCCCGTGTGCCCGGTGTTCACGGGCTTCAGGGCCCGCGCCCGGGGCGGCGGCGCGGCCGTGGACGGGCAGGACGGCACGGACGGCGTGTCGGTGTGCACCAAGGTCTGAGCGAGGGCAGGGCTCCTGCCCAGCGCTGGAGAGGCCCAGCCGAGCTCCCAGAGGTGCTCTTGGGGTCCATCAACACCCGCCAAGGCCAAAGCCAAAGCTCCTGGTGCTCGGCTCGGACACAGGGATAGGAAAACACAACGCTGCTCTTTGGGGACACCCCGAGTGCCCGGGGCACCAGCCTGGGGACCGCCACCCCCGTGCTTTGCTCCACCCCAACCTTCAGCTGGCTGAGGCTCATCCAGTGCTTGCTGAAGCCTGTCTGCCACCACTGGAGCCAGTCAGAGCCCTGGGGCCACCAACTCCCACCCGGGGCCGTGGATTTCCACACTGTGCCTTCAGCCCTGGCAGGGCGACCCAGCTCCGGTGCAGGCTCTCTGTGGGACAGTGTCCAGACCAGCCTTGGGAAACCTAATTTAAGATTATACATTAAAAGTAATAAAATATTCAAGCACACAAGCTCTACCAGTGTCTCTCTGCTGCCTCCTGCGCCATTCCCTCAACCCTTCTGCGCGGCATCAGCACCTTCCTGTACTCCCTCCCAGCCTGCCAGACATGGAGACACGCTGGATTTAATCCAGGTGGGCTCTGCCTTGAGCCGGTGCAGTGGGGGAGGCAGCTCAGCACCAACCCTTGGCAAACCCCTCGTGCGTGGGGAGCTCTGCAGAGCCGGCTTTGTCCTGGCTGTGTGGGTGACACTGCCTGGTGCTGATCAGGCCTGTTCCAGCTTCTTGTCCCCACAGCCCACTCCTGGGGCTTCAGCAGGAGTGAGAGGAAGCCTGGATGTGGTACAAGTGCTGCTCAGCAGCAGCCTCAGCACCGGGTGCCACCGACCTCTGCTCCAGTCACATCCCAAACCCCAGGGCAGGACAGCGGCAGCTCCATCCCAGTGGGGACCTCTCCAGTAAACATCCCGGTGTTCTGGAGTTGGCTGGGATATGACAGGGTGATAAAACCAATGAGAGAGCAGCCCACGGCCCAGCAGGTGCTCCACACGCTGGCTCCTGGCTGCTGCCCTCAGCTGCCACCACCCCAAGGTGACCATGGACAGGCCGAAGCTCACAGACAAGTTGCAGCCACACAGCTCTCATTGGTGAAACTCCCACTCCTGATAAAAATCAGCTGTGGAACAGTGGTGTGTTATTCCCTGATTTCTGTGTTTAGGTGCTCAGGTCTAAACGATCTCCAGTGGGAATGCCGGGGTAGTTCTGCTGGCTCTGGGAAGGCCAGCTCTCCGGTGAGGAAGGCAGAGCCTGGATAACTGCAGCAACATTTCACAGAGCAACAGTAAAATGGGTCCACATGCCTGAATTCCCCTACGAGGGAGGGGTTCTCCCTTCTGGAGAACGTAGTTCTGCTGCAGGACACCTGCGGGAAGGCTCTGCCTCCCTCCTCCAGCTCCTGAGGTGTTCCTGTTTGGTTTAACTGGAGCTTAAACCCAAAAGACATCAACAGCAAGGCTGGGGCTGTGCTGTGCAGGGCCAGGGTGGGGCTCCATGATCCTTGTGGGTCCAGCTTAGGATATTCCACGACACATGGATGGTTAGGAAGGAGGAATGGACGGCACTGTTGCAGCCATCAAGCAATTCTGCAGTTCCAGAGTACCCACAGCCCATGCCAAGCACTAGGAGCAGCTTTATTGGAGCCATGAGCTGCTCCCAGGGCTGCCAGTGGGGCTGAGCTGGGATCAGTCATGGGGAGAGCAAAGGGGAAGCACAGGGAACACGAGGAGAGAAATTCCCATCCCTGCAAGTGTCCAAGGCCAGGTTGGACGGGGCTTGGAGCAACCTGGGCTAGTGGAAGGTGTCCCTGACCATGGCAGGGGGTGGGACTGAATCTTTAAGGTCCCTTCCAACCCAAACAGTTCTGTGATTCCATGAAAAAAAGATCAGAGTCCAGCTTCATCCAGGATCCTGGGCCTTCCAGGCACCACATGCAGTGCCAGCCCTGTCTGCAGGCGCTGCCAAGCGAGTTCCCGTGCGAGATGCCCATTCACGAGACAGCCACCACATCAGTTCTACTATTATTTATTTTTTTAAATATTTTTGAAAAAATATAATTTTTTTACAATATTTTCAACTTAAACACTATTCACACTGAACACGTATGGCAGCTTAACCTACCCAAATATGAAGTTTAAGAAGCCAAAACTGTTCTAGCTTTATTAAAAGAGAAAAAAAAAAGCAACCAAAAAACAACAACAAAAAAAAGAAAACCCCAAAAAGTCGTTGTGCTGTAGACTATTGTGTAGTGATGATTAAACAAAGCAAGGGAAAAGCACCACTCAAATCACTAATGCTGGGGGTTGCCTGGTTAAATCCAGCTATGGAAAGTTGGATGCTAAGGGTTACATAGGCAGTGCTATGTACGGCACCGGGGTCTTGGAAAACTGTGATCAAACTCACATTCCTGGAACATCACCGGCAAGTGGGACACACTGCAAAGTACAGGGGATTTCTTCCTCCCAATCACTTGGCTGTTAGTTCAGTAGCTGAGATCTACGACTCTGTACAGGTCTGTAAGATTTGGGTTAAAGCTCGTGCTGCTTCCCAGGAGCGTGTTTTGTGAGGGGAAAATCAACATTAGTAACAACACCGGTACCTCAAAGGAACGTTAGCTAATTTGCATAACAATCAGATCTCCTCACTTTCATTTGGAAGTTAAGGCATTATCAGGTGCAAGCTAGCACCAGTTAACACATCTTTAGGTAAAAACAGACCATTCACCGCAAATTCCAAGTCCTGTTTAAAAAGTCAGAGTCTGCAGAAGGTTTTATTGACGTGGTACTTTGTCTCAACTTGACTGGTGCTTCTTACCTCACTGCCTCCTTTGAACAGAGCCAGGGCCCGATTATGTTTCCATTAAACTTTTGACAGATTTACTTAATAACAGTCTCAGCACTTTTATTGAGCATGCAAGACTAACAAAACTTTGGCAATGCATAAGTGTAACACAGTGACAAGAAGAGAGAGCTTTTACAATTAAATCTTCTAATACTGGCTTCACAGTGTGGAAATTGTGCTACATCCACCAAAAGAGGGCCCAGTCTACTCAAATGTTTAAGTACTTCACCCCAGGAACAAACTCCTTTGCGTTTGGATTCAGATTACTCTTGACCTGAGGAAGGGAAAAACAGACATCGAGCTCAATCATTATTTTCATCTTCCATTTTCAAACTGAAGACAAATCAGAGGCAGAGAGCATCAGGAACAGATTCAGAGGAACAGTCAGGCATACATTTATCAGCAGTCTATAATGCCAAGAAAAGTCCACTCCCATGTGCTACTCCCTGAATTACATCCATCCTTTCTCAGCTCCACCTGAAGCTTCAGCCAGAGGAGGGCTCAGGGAATAAGCAGCAAACCACAGGCATGCACCCAACACAGCAGCTTCCCCTCATACTGAAACAGCCTTTTCTCAAGCTGAGCTGTTAAAACGTGCCATGAGGTTTTTTCATTTTGCTTATTTAAGCAAGAGGTGACTTGTTCCAGGAACGTCAGCCACTTCTGGGAATTTAATGTGTATGAACACTGTATTGATTTTTTGCATGCCTGTGTCTGTGACTACCCCGTCCTCCCGCTTGGCAAGCTGCGGCTGCCGCCCACTGTCCTGCAGTTAGAGGTGGGCACCAGCACCTTCAAAATGAGCTCTTTATCACAAAGAAATCGAGGATTAGGCTTTTCTGTTCTTAACTGAGTCTGAAACTGCTGCCTGCAGCTGTTTTAGCTTGGAAAAGTCGGGGTCTGCATCTGAGTCCCACGGCAATTTTGTGACAGGATGGTGTGGGTTTTGTACTCTGTATCAGGAACTTCATACTCTGTGAGGGAAAATAAGTACACATGGCCCTTTCCTTTGAGTTAAGCTCTGGACAGAAGTCAGACAGCAAAAAGAGGGGAATATCACAGTTTGGCTGCTCTCCCCTTCCTTAGAATTTCTACAGAATTTCCCACTGGTTCTCCCAGTCCCAAGCAGACCCTGGGCCAGGGCCTGCTGGTGAGGTGCCCAGTGACCCTCTCACAGTGTGCTCTGCTCATGGCCCTGCTTTCATAACCCCCCACACACCCAGAGCCTCTTGAACTTGTGCCATGGACTGGGAAAGTCTCCACGTGGGTATGAAAAAACACCAAATAGGTCAGGTCCCATGAGGACACATCCCCTACCCACGCACCCCACCCCACAGCCAGGCAGCTTGAACAGGCTCAGCCCTCCTGTAAAGTACTCTCTTTGTGCTCTTAGCAGCTGTAAAAATCAGCCTTGGACAAAGACTCAAGCTTTAGAAATAGGAGAAACTGAATTTACCACCAGGTCCTCCAGCGATGAGCTGTCACTGATAACAAGGTCATTGAACTGGTCCTGGATTTGATCCATTGTTTGTGGGAGATCACGGGCTGGAATAAACCACTCGTGCTCCTCCTCCTCTTCCAGCATCTCCTGGAAACAGCGCTCGATAAATTCTTCCTCCCACAACTCCTCTTCGATCTGCCCAACGAGAAGGAACTGCTTCAGCAACAAACAGTACTGACAGCTTGGGGGCATTTATTCCCAGTGTGTGCCCCCCGCTAACCTTCTTCCCAGCTATCCAACAGGACCCCAGCCCAGCACCAAGCCCAGGTGGCAGGAAGGCCATCCGCTGGCATTTAACAGCGTAGGAAAGTGCTTTGTCCCAGGAACTTGGGAGAAGGGAATGGCATGAGAACAACCCCAGCCCCAGCTGTTTTGTTTGCAGCTTATTACAAACTCAAGGAGAAGGAAAATGTTGGTTCCAAGCAAAAATTTCAGTTGTACATACAACTTGCTGCAAGTATGAGGAAGGGAACTGTGCCAACACACACAGCCAGGCACACTCCGCAGGCAAGTGTCCTACAGGACTCCTGGGGGGAAAACAACCACTGCCTGTCTCTTGGAACAAGCAGCATCTCCTTGGCTGTGTGTTCACCCACTGTGGTTTTCCCTGGGAACTCCACCTGATCTCAGCAGCTGTCAGGAATGCAGCCCTGCTGTCCTGAGAGCAGGACAAACCAAGCCATGCAGAACTGACCAGTGCAGAGATTAAAGCAAAGTTTTGTTTGGTTGTTCAGTAAACAAGCTTTGGAGGGAGTTCATCCCACAAGTTTTCCATGTCCTGCATCACAGTGCTTAGCACTGGAAAGCAGGGAAATAGAAACTGGTGTGAATGACTTCCCAGACATAAGGGGGTGGAAAAATGATTCAGGATGGATTTAGAAGTTCACCCAGTGGAAGCTCAAACAAGTTTTCCTATTTGTCCTTCACTCTGAAATCAAACACCTCCTCGAATTTCCTGGAGCAGAAATTCAGCTACACAAACACCAAACCCAAAATGTAATGCCAGAATTCAGGATTCCATGTCAACTGTCCGTGGGGCAAACGCACCCACGAGCTCACCTGGTGCTCTGGGGAAGAGGGACTCATCACCACATGCTCCCAGCCACTGCCCAGGCACTCCAAATCCCACCTGGAATGCTGACTCAGTGTTTCCCCAAAGCAGCACTCCGGTTGGACGGCACCTCCCATCCATCGCAGTGGGATGGCACTGCCTCTGTCCTGCACTCCGTGGGCACGCAGCCACAGGCTCGCGTTACAGCAGGGCTTGCCCAGCTCCTGGGGCTTGGTTACAGCCTGTACCCCTACAGGCAGCTCCTGGAGTACTAAATAACTGGACAAATGTCTGGACATTAGCACTGCCTGTTGGTGTTTTCCAGAGGGCTATGCCTGCAGAAGGTGTGGTCAGGCTGCCACAGGTGTTTGCCTGCCTGAGATGTCCCTTCTGTCACGCTCCCAGCTTTCCTCTGCTCTGACAACAGAGTCTGTGGCTGAAAAATCAGTTCCAGAGAACTACACACCCCAATTGCCAACTACAGCACAGTTCCCGGGGGAAAATGCCACCAAACAGGAAACAATGTACAAGAGGATGGAGTTCTTGTGAGCACACCTGACTTTAGATGAGCTCAGTGTGCCCTGCAGAGATTTGGCAGGTCTGATGTCGGCAGCCCAGCCACAGCGGCTGGAGCACAGACATGGAGCGCACAGACCATGGTGGGAATGGGACATGCAATGCGGTGGGCTGTTCCCAGGCTCCACGGGAGAGGGAATGGTGGCCTGATGCCAGGTGGCAGAGGAAGGGAAGGCTCCCTCCACATCCCATGAGAAGGCCAGCTCAGAGGCGCTCGGGTACTAAACAATGGGCAGCACTGTCACCCAACAGCTCTGGGACAGCAGTGCTGCTCCCGAGGCAGCTGTGCACCTGGAATTACCAGCTCAGGACTATCACAGCTGGCACGCCCACACACATCCAGCTCCTGGCCCAGCCCTTCCCAAATGCCACACACATCTGTCAACATTTCTTTCCCCTCCCTTCTGGAGAAGTACGGAATTAATGGATGCATCAGAACACGCTGTACCTCCTGTATTTTCCACCAAGACTACAGAAAATCAGTATTTATTGCCAGAGAAAGAGAGGCTTGTCTGTTCCCCAGGATGCCTCTCAGAGCTGATCTAAGCCCTCCTCCCCAAGGACTGCCAGTCTCACAGCCCAGCTGCCAAGCCCTGGCCCTGCCCCTTCAGCGGGGCAGTGAGCAGCAGGTGACAGGCCGTGGAGCCGGGACGACTTGCCTGCCTGTTGAACTCCTCCTCGTTCTCCATCCACATGTACTCGGCGAAGGGGTTGTCGTCCTCGTGGGAGTGCCCGTTGATGATCACGTCCTCGCTGATGATGCTGGGGCTGGTGCTGCTGCGACTCGGGTCCTTCATGGCTGCGACCCCAACCCCAAACCTGCAACTGAGGGGCACAGCAAGTCAGTACGGGCGGGCTCCTCGCCCCCTGCACCAGCCCAGCCCAGGGAAAGCAAAGCTGCACCTGCATCTGGAGGCTCCAGGCAGCTTCACCCCCACTGCAGTAGAGCCCCGAGACCACAAGTATCCCTGACACCATTCCCATTGTGTGTACCGTCCATTGACAAATTAATTTCCCAAATTAAACCTCACCAAGGCCAATGAAAAGTGACAGGAAAAAACAGGAAGCACACAGACTTGGCAGTAGGAAAATGTTTAAAGCAACATTCCAAATGAGAATTTGTTTTCCAAAGCACTTTTAAGTGTTGTGTGTGATGGCACAAGCCACGTTTCACTGCTGGGAAACCTCACAGAGGAGGAAACAACCAGGCACTGACCCCGCGCAGGGCCAAGTTCTCAGAGCTGCTCTGGAAGACAAAGGCCACTGCCTGGGGAGCTCCAGGTAAAGACAACACCAGGAGGCACTGGAAAAGAGTTTCTGCCTCTCCTCTCACTTCCCACCACGGACTGGGCCTGGAGAGCTCTCAGCACGTCCTGGATATGTGATAGGCCCGAGCTCCAGAAACAAAAGTACAGTTGGCAAGTGAGGTCTTTTCCACCTAGTGAGGGTCCAGAGCAGGATAAATCTGAAATCTGGCCTGAATCCCTGTCCCAGGAACGGCTTGAGCCACTCCATCATGACCCTGGGCTCAGAGCCCCAGGGCTGCTCTCACAAATCCTGGTGTGTTCTGAGGTGAGACAACACTGCTCCCTTCCTGTACCTGCTGCAGTACAGAGATCAACGCTGCAAAAGCCGACTATTTTTTGGATACTGATCCTGCTAGTATTAATTTTTTAAAAAACAGCATACAAAGTGAGGCAAGGCGCTCAAAAAACCCACCCAAGTTTCAGTGTTTTTCTGGTGCTGAAATTCTCAGTGAAATGATGGAGCAGAGAGGGAAAATATTTTTATTTTACTATCAAAACACCATTTTAGCTCCTTGTCTGCGTATCAAAAAGTGACTAATTCAGAGAAGAGGGTGTCAAATTACAGCCTTGGTTTTTAATTACAGTACAAGGGCTTATCATGTAACACCTCACATTTTCCCTTTGGATTCTAGTCAGTCCTGTTATCTAAGGAATTAATGCAAGTTTTGGGTTAAACTTCTTGATAATACCAGGTCAAAAACCTACCACATCCAAAGGACTCGTTAAGGAAAGCACAAAGGAGGGCGAACCCGCCTGGGTTCCTGCTCTATTCCAGGTTTTTAAATCAAAGGCAACCCCCAGCATGGGAAGTCACTGCAGCTCCCTGGGAAATGCCACAAATGGGAACAGATCCTGGGTGTTCCAGCAAGGGAAAACAGGTTCTTTTTAATGTTCTTTCAAAACAAACTTGCTAAGGATTACTGGCAGTGTTTAACATAAAACAGGAAAGGACAGTGCATTTAACATCCCAATTCAAGCCTGAAATTGCTTTAAGCCATTTCAGCTGTTGCCAGGCCAACACACGGGATGGAGTGCAGGAAATAGAGCCTAAAAAGCTTAATTTTTTTTCCTTTTTACTGGCAGGTGTTTCCACCTTTCCCTTTGTGTCGCTCATCTGATATTACTATTCCCCTGAAGGTAAGTGCCTCAGCACTGTGAGGAACTCAGGCAGCTCCTGCACAAAGGTGACTCTACCCAGACAAGTCAGAAAGGTAAAAATAATTTAAAAAAACCTCGACCCAAAACCAGCAAACCAACCCTACTTGTTTGTGTAAAAGCTTGGAAGGTTCATTTGTTGAATCATGAGCTGGTTTTCCCATTCCTGAGCGTTCCCACAGAACATAAGCTACGGCTTGGGGAGGGAGGGGAGGGAAGTCCAGCTTTGTCCATCACTGCCCCAGGAAAACGGGGATGAGGAGGTTCCAGCAGAACCCCAGGCCCAACCTGAATATCTGATTTTTTTTCCCGATGAATCCCCACACCCACTCATGTTTTTCCCACAGGAAAACATTCCAACAAACATCCTGCAAGAACAGTGAGGAATCCCCAGGCCAGTCCCTCACACCGCTCCTAATTTCATTTTCTGCAGCTTCCAATAAAACCAATAAATCTTCCCATTTCTACATTTTAAGACATGAACCAACTGCTTTCTGTGATCACATGGGAGGACAAGATCGGTCCTGTTTCCCTGGTGTTGGATACAACATTTCAGTCAGGAGCTGTAGGGAATTCTGAGGGGGAAGAACCAAATGCCACTTCAGTCTTGCAAAAAGTCCCAATCTAGGCAGGCTGCTGCAGAAAACAAACCCAGTGCCAGGCTACACTGCTGGGAACAAAAATAACACCTTTCCCATCTGGGAGTAGGTGGGAAGCAGAGGAACTCAAAGCTCCTTACACTGGAAGAGGAAATGTAACGCTGGTAGTGTCGAGGAACAGAAAACAGGGAGAATTCGATCACAGTGACACCCTGGGAGGTTCTGACCCAAATTACTCCAGGATTTTGGTGGGGAGTGGGAGTGAGGCAGAAAAACACTCCAAGTGCAGAAGGAAAGATACGGAAAAAAAAAAAGGATTTTTATCTTAGGAATTAAATGAGAAATTACGAATCCTCTAACAATAGCGCTTTCAGTGAACTCTGTTTCCTGTGTGGAGGGTGCAGCACGTTGCTCCACGACATCCCTAATTTACTGGTTTCCCTGAATTCTGCTGCAGTTACAGCCACGAAGAGCCCCGGCCCGACCATCATTAAAATTCAGGGCTTTGTGACTGAAGATTCTGCATTTACAACTCAGTCACGAAAGAAGATTATCCACCGCCCACTCCGGAGGTGAGGTCAGGCCTAAACCCGCACAGCGGCCCGGGCCTCACCCGCTAGGGGAAAAACTGAGGAAAAACTGGAGCAAAAAATTAAGGTATTTGCTTCAAGCACCCAAGAGCAACACGTGACGGGTTTAGGGGCCGCTGAAGATTAAAGGAAGGTGTTTTAGAGCCGCTGCGAGTTGTTTATCGGGCGGTGATTCTTCCCGCAGCCAGCAGCCCGGCCGAGCTCGCCCTTATCGCTTTAGAGTAGCACCGTTATCGACGTAGCTCATTAAACCCGTCAAGAGGACACATTTCTTAATCAATTCACGCGGGGCGCAGGTTTATATGCTGCGCTGGGTTTCATGGCCCGGCGAGGCGCTGTCTGGGGGAGCAGCGCCCTGTGGAGGTGTCGGACCCCCCTCACAGTGCCGCTGTCTCGGTCCCGGGGACACCCCAGCTTTGTTGCGGCCCTGCGGCCCCCGTAGGCCCCGGATGGCGCCGCAGACAATACCGAGGGGCGGCCCCGACGCGGGGGGTGGAGGCCGCGGCCCGGCGGCGGCGCCGCCTCAGGGGAGGGGGCGGTGCCCTCCGCCCCCCCAGGCAGCCGGGGCCGCCCCCCGGCGCTCACCTGCGGGGTCAGAGGAGGCGCCGGCGCTCCGCCGTGTCCCGCCCGGCCGCACCGGCCCCACCGGCCCCGCTCGGCTCCGCGCTCGGCCCGGCCCGGCCCGCTCCGCCACACACCGCGGCACGCGCGTCACTTCCGCCAACGCCGGCGCGCGCACGCCACGCCCCCGCCCCTCCCCGGCGCGCGCCCGGCCGGGCCCGTAAGGGGTGGGGTGGGGAGCGGCGGCGCGAGGCATGCCGGGACGCCGAGGCCTTTTCGGGCCTCCCCAGCGCGGGGCGTGCCGGGAGTTGTAGTACCGCCAGCGGCTCCTAGCGGCCATTTCGCGCGGCGCGCGCCAGGCACGCCGGGAACAGCAGGCCGGCGGGGCTGCCGCCATCTTGTGGCGCCGGCAGTCGGGGGTGTTCCACAACGCCCCCCGGTGCTCGGAGAGCCGTCCCCACAGCCCCCTCAGGGCTTCTGAATGGGGTCCCCAGCACCGCCGGCGTTCGCTGAAGGATCCCCGAACCGCCCCCGGTGCTCATAAAAGGGGGTCCCCGAACACCCCCCCGGTTTCTGGGACCACGTTGTGTGCCCAGGCTTCAATCCCATTTACCAAACGTGATGAAAAAGACGGTTTTAGTCTTTCCTTTCCTCAGGACAAAGTGGGGATGCCTTTCGTGCCCTACCCTGCCCACTTCTGCCCTCGGTGCTCTGCGAGGCTCGGGCGCTTCCAGGCTGAGCTTCACGACCTCCCTGAAGCAAAGAAACCACACACCAACGGAGTCAAAGGCCCTTTGAGCCATCGAAATTAGCAAGGAATAGGATCTGGAGTCACCAACCCCCTCAGGACACCTGCCCCACCTGTAACATGGGAAACGTGGCACAAAAGCATCTCGAGGTGCAACCGCAAAGCCCCAAAGCGCGCGTTAGTGATGGGAAGCAGCGGACAGGCATCAGAGTCCCTCAATTTGTTTAGTGGTTAAGGGGTTACCAGATGTGAGCAGCCTTTTAGGCTCAGCCCTAGGCAGCGAGCTCAGCCAAACTCTTAGAAGGGCTCCTCTGCCATCAAACCCAACCCTTTAGGCTACCTGAGGATACCAATCTCATCAGCATTCCTCTGCTCAGCCCTTTACCTCTTCATCCTAAAGTTTAGTAAGGGACAACTAACGCTACAGGATTTTCTGGGGAGTGATTCTCCCTTGAATAATGTGTTTATACTGATTTTATGGGTCACCAGCTTGTTCCCAGGGCCCAAAGGCTTTCTCTATGGCCTGTCACACGCTTAACTGCAAAAATAATAATAATGGCCAGTCTTCGCGAACGAAGATCCGGGGAAGGTCTTTACACCTTCCAGCCTGCGCAAGGGATTTTTTTAGGTGAGACACAGTGTGCGCGGAACTGAGCCCACCCTTTAATCCTAAGGTTCATCTGCCGGGGCCAA
>JAWMRA010000028.1:1554094-1582682 GCA_035584735.1 Pseudotriccus pelzelni | reverse complement strand
AGGGCTAACGAGCTCCACCTGCCCGGGGAGTGTCCCTGGCTGGGAATCGAACCCTTGGCCTCGGTGGTGAAAGTGCCCCATTCTAACCACTAGGCCACCAGGGGCTCCTCACTGCAAAAACACCCCTGCAAGGATCATCAGTAAAAATATCAGTACTCTGCTCTTCCTACTCTCACAACCTCCAACTCTACAAATCCAGCAGGATGTGATTTTTCTCATCTCTAACAGAGGCTTTTTTTTCCCTACTGATTTACACAGCAAAGAGCACCCTCCAGGGTTACTCCCGCTGGAATTCATGTATGGAAGGTGCCAGGTAAATTGCAGAGCCCAACATTTCACACACATGGATCTTCCTCACCCCTTCACAGTCCACATGCAGTTATTTCAAATAATAAGCAGCCCATAGCATCAACATGCGTGTCTGGCACCTGTCCTTAAGTTCTTCTGAAACCTTTTCCTCAGGAATTACAGTAAGGGATGTTTTCTCTCTGTTTCTGCACGGAGACAGAAGACACTTTGCAGAAGCAGAGTGGGTTTGACATATTTTCTGATGTATAAAAGCACCTTGGTGCACAGGTACACGTGATTTACACAGACGAGACCAGGGTTGTGAAGTGCCTGCGTTAGGTACCAAGAGCTGCATCTACCAGAGCCAGGGATTTCTGGGCTCTCAAGTTGGACTGTGCCACAACTGCTTTACACCCGGGAGTGCTTTATGTTTAGACACTCAACATGATGTACCACCCTCCTGCAGTGACACAGGTCAGGCTGAAGACAAGGTGCAGAGCTGTTTAAGATGCAGGTATTGGCTAAGAAAAGGCTACTTTAAAAATTAAATTTAGTATTTCAATGTATTCATTGCAACTGTTGTTGTAAGGGAACCTAAAATGCTTGGCGGAGGTGGAGCCTTCAAAATAGTTAACTGCTACTCTCAGAGAGAGGGAAGTGACTGCTTTGCAGCCAAGGCCTGGCCTGGCTGAGGGACTCAGTAGCCTCTTGGTGACAGATGAGTGACAAATGCCACCCTAAGTGGCCTTGTGACTTATAACTTGTGCTTTCTTTTGGCTGCAGCGTAGCTGTAAGGTTATGTCACTGTAAGGTTATGACATTTAATTCATTTCATACAAACCCAAACAAAATCTTGCATATTAATGAGTGTCGTGTTCAGAGCAGTAACTTACCTCTGTACAAGAGCAAGAATGAGTCACTGCATGGCAAGATTTTATAATTTGGATATGCTATTTAAATTTGCATTAAAATGCTATTTTAGCTGCTTGTTAGCACTTCACCACTCCACAGAGGCCCCAGAGAAACTGCTGCCACTGCAGCAGGAGATGGATGGAGTTTTATTAAGGGATTACACCCTCTTTGTTAGGGGGATGCAACAGAAAGTCACAGCTGGGAACACAAGTTATCAAGGCTTGACTTCCACACAACTTGTGTCTGATTTACTACAGGGACTTCATCCAGACTCAGCCTCCTGCATCCAAAACCCTTTCAAGCCCCAAATCCTCGTTGGTGGAGGCTCAGGGTGGAAGAACTCGCCCCATCCAGTTTTATCCATGGGAATGGGCATGTGGCTCGAACTTCGGCTTTGATGAAAACACCCCAGAACTCCAGAAATAAAACTGTCAGCAGAATATACTTACCGGGGTTTTAACAAGTGATATTTTAATTTGTTGGGGAAGGCAAGAGGGTTTGGGGAAAAGAGAGAAAAGTTCTGCAGGAAGCTGCTGAATCACAGGTGTTAAAACATGCACATTTTCAAGAGCTGGAGTTTCAGTGTGGTGACATGACACAGATCAAGAGTTCAGCAGACACTGGTTAACATGCCAAACACCTATAACAAACCACTGTGGCCTAGCTTTGTTTATTGGGAATTACTTTAGTAACCTGAAGTCACAAATAAGCAGTAAATAACAAAACTACAGATAAACACAGGTTACACATGCAAACTCCTGTTCACATCTCACATGTGCAGGTACATTAAGAGCACAGTTCTAAAGAGTCTTGACAAAACCAGATTTTAACAAAAACCGGTGTTAAAATGCAGGTATGAAAAATTCCACATGGAGAATATAAAGATACTTTTGTCCACTTCAGGACTCCAATGCTGCTTTTGAGATACCAGAGATGTACAACAGCAACGAGATTCAAGTAAAAGCAGGAAGAGCTCAAGGAAATAATACTGGTTGGAGAGAGTGGGCATTTACTTCTCACTAAAAATACACGGAATAGCTGAATAGGAAAGTCTAGCAAGAGCTTAGAAAAAAAAGTCACAAAGTTGTAAAGCTGGCTAATCACTAATTTTCCTATTTGCTATAGATAACAGCAGTGACATTAAAAGAAATTGCAATTCAACATTTAAAAATGCAACTTACATTTAAAGACTTTTCCAAAGTGAAATGCAATGACAGCCTTACACTCAAAATTAAACAGCTGCTAGGCTTAGACCAAAATATGGAATGTTCTAGATAAAATAAAAATACAGTGTTAATTTTCATTTTTTATTCAGAACGGAACTGAAAGACAATTTCTTAAGCTTGAAGTAGTAAATCTCATTTGAACAAGGCTTTCTTCTCATAGATGAGCTTTCCATGAGGGTGCAGGATTTTTTTTCTGTAATAGCTTGAAGTGTCAAAACAAAAACCTGTTGCCATTCTCACATTAAGAACAAATTGTTGTCATTAACTTAACTGCATATGCTTTTTGCTACAACATTTAACACATGAACAGACCTATAATGCCTACTGTATCTCACTAAAACAAAAAAGAATACAGTATTTCCATCTACTACT
Source organism: Pseudotriccus pelzelni (assembly GCA_035584735.1). Classification (NCBI taxonomy): domain Eukaryota; kingdom Metazoa; phylum Chordata; class Aves; order Passeriformes; family Tyrannidae; genus Pseudotriccus; species Pseudotriccus pelzelni. The sequence continues at coordinate 1,579,884 of JAWMRA010000028.1, read as the reverse complement.
TATACTGCTTTAAAAAAAGATTAACATTAAAAACAAAGCCACGTTTTCCTTACATCCTTCCTTCTTTTTAAGCTTCTTTCTTTTGCCTGTAGTCTTCTGCCATTTTATCCAGAATTTTCTGTTAAAAGAAATTATATTTGGGATATATTTAGAGAGTTTTTCACAGTGACAACATCAAGAATAGAAACATAAATCCAATTTACAAGTTTAACATCTGTGAACATCAATTGCAAAGGTCACAACTAACAAGGCTGGCACTTCTCCCTACCCTGAAGTGGAGTTTGAGCTCCTCTTGGCAAGTCAAGGGAATTCCTTTCCATTCTGTCACAGATTTGTGACATCCACTGTGCCACTTACCTGGGTGGAATCTGCCACCTACACCTCCCCTCCCTGGAGAAGGGCTGTTTTGGAAGTTTGAGGAATTTGTTACCATTTGGATGACATTTGGTAGCAACATCAATTCACCTATTAATCTTTTCCGGCTCTTCAAGGGAAGGAGAATCCCAGCTCCAGAAGTGCCACTGTGAGACAGAAGCTGCATTTCCCCCCTTCCCTCCCCAGTTCCAAACCCCACCAAGGTCACGCAGTCACTCACAACTTGCTAGTCATTTGTGGCATTGAAAAAGCAAGGCAAATCACGTTTCATTTAAGCAATAAAGGTAATAAATTTGCGCCATCCCCCCTCCCCTTTTTACATCAAGGCTTTAATGTCCCATAATCTGATACATCAATGGAAAAAAAAAAAAAAAAAACAAAAAACCACTATGGTGATGGATGAGGTGGGATTTCTTTCTACAAGGTCCTGCATGGGAACTGATTATCTGATCTACTCCTTGATAATGTTGTTTGCTTTTTTGTGCCATCTGCCTTCCTGGGCCCTGTATTTATTTAGGGTTGCCTATTACTGCAAGGAGAAGGCAAATGTTTGGAGTCTGAGGTGCCACCTCTTCCTTTTCTGTGGAGTCCTTGGGGTTTGCTCTCAGCTCAGGGATGGACTGCTATAAATCCATTTCTGACATAAATCCAGCAGCACTGCATGACTAGCAGAATTTGGTTTAGGACTGCCCTTTCCTGGAGGTGATATTTAAAGCAGCTCACAGTACGAGGATACAGCAGCAGCATTATCACTCATGCCATGCAATCATGTGATACCTCATCCAGATACAACACATTGAAAAAGTGCTCACAAAATCAGAAGTTGCAAATGTTTAGGTGTTTTAAACACATAAAAACTTCATCTTAAGCTTTGCTGATTGGTTAAAAACAATCTTGAAGGGACAACTGGAAGGGATCTGAGCCACCTATACTTATTCTGCAATGCTACTTCTAAGCCTGGCCTTTACTCCAACTGGAATTCCCTCTTTAATCCAAATTTACAGGAAAAAAATGCTCAAGCCCAACTCTAAGCTGTGTATTCTGTGTATTATTTTCACAAGATGAAGTTTTGAGAGGTCTACCTGGAGTTAAAAGATAGAGAATAAGCCAATTTCCACTGCCTGAAAGGTATTTTTGTCCTCAGTCCGGTCTCATTGAATTCTATTCCCCAGAAAGAATCACGCCAGTTAAAATGAACAAGTTTTTGCCTTACCTTCAACTTTTGATAATGAGGAAGGCTGCTGCAATGGGTCTTTTTTGCAACATCTTCATTTGTGTAGAACAGGGAACACAATTTGCAATAAAACCCTGTTTTGGGTACCACATAATTCACACCTAGAGGAGTAAACACCACAAAATAAACTAAGAGATCTACTCTACATCATTTCTTTTAATGTCATATGTCATTTCAGCTAAATCTTAAAACCATAATTCACTTTACATTAAAAAGCTGCTTTATCTTTAAAAGTCCTTGTTTTAGTTTAGTCAAGCCAGGGCCTATTAATAACTAAATATGTGCAAGCTTTTTTGTATTTTTTTTTAATTTAAAAGCAACCTTTCAGATTAAGGGTCCATTTTATTGGTTCCTTCAAAAGAACTCACAGTGTTCTGAGATCAGTTTTGGAGTATTTAGTATGACTCTAAACTGTTACCACTGGTGCTTTGAGCTAGTAATTGAATTTGTGTTGCTAAAATACACCTCTTTCAACTTAATTTCTACCTAAGGAAAGTGTTATGGAGAACTGTATGAAAATAAGGGAAAAAAAGAAAGCAAATACTCAGGTTAGGGGAGGACTGAAGAGCGGGGAAGAAAGGGAAGCCCTAAAATGAAAGGCTATGGGGCAATGTGTTGCCAAAACCAAAAGTCAGATGAAATGAGAAATGCTACTGCAATGCACAGAGAGTATTGGAAAAGAAATGGAAGCAGCCTTACCAACAGGAACGTTTGGCTGGTATGGCCCAATCCTAAATTCATCTGGAACTAGAGGTTTCTCTTGGACGCTCTTCGTTTCCTGCTCATCCTGGGGGTCTGTGTTTTCCTGGGGGGTTTTCTCAGCATCCTGGGCTGTCGGGGCATCTGAAGCTTCCACAGGTTCAGTCTTCACGCTGTCCTCGGCTTTCGTTCCGTTCTCTAACATCTCGTTCTCCTGCTCTGGCTCCTCAATCTTGTCCACCTTGATCTCTGCCAAGCTATCCTCGTTCTTGCCTCCTGCCTTCCCTGCCAGGCCGGACTTGCGGAGTTTCTGGTGATCCGAGTCCTCCTCGTCCCCCACCTCATCCAGGGTCACGAAGCCCTCCATGCTCCGTGGGAAGCCGCCCACATAGCGCTGTTGGGAAAACCAGGTCCTTAGGTCAGCTTGTGCTTCAGTGTTCCCCTCAAACTCTCTTCAAGAAGAGAAATCCTTTCTCCAAATTCCCTGGAAAAATGCTTGAGCTCTTCCTTCAAGACCTGTCTCCCTCACTCAACTCTTACTCAAGCGTGCAGAGGCGTAACGAGCTCTTTGGGTACCCCCCTGCCCCAGAAACAAGGACCCACTTCAGAATCACTATTTTTTTGGCACCATAAGGTGCCACTGTTTCATTGTATCAACATGTGATTTCAACTTAAGAATAGAATGAAAAGATACCGAAATTTCAAGCTGAATTTCCTTTGAACATGAATATTTTAAGTGAAAGTAATTTTGGAATGCACAAGTTTTGTTTCTATTCAAGACGATCCCACAAGATCCTCAAATTCACACCTGAATAGAAGGTAAAACCTTACCAGAACTACTCTGTGGCCACCAATGGTATGAATATTCATTTAAAAAAAATAATTAAAATCTCTTTTTCAATCAGCTTAGAGTGTCCTCAATAAAAAAACAATCAAGCAAAAGGAAACAAAACCTAACCCAAACCCCTCAAACCACCCAAAACTGTGGAGGCCTCGTAAAATTTAGGTTCATTAAGAGTGACTGTCTAAATTCTAAATTTTTGGAGACATTCCTGTGATATGGAGACATTATGACACATGCTGCACAGCAATCATGAGGAGGACCAAACCAGCATTATTAACTTTGTGAATGCACGTTCTCAAGGAAGCAAGTTTGGGTTTGAGGCGGTTTATCACAGTGGGCACCCACATACCAAGAAACAAGGAAAACAATACCATTTGCACTGCCAGCATTATCCTGGCACCATGTAATTCATTAGCTTCCTGACAAAAGGAGTCCTCACAACTGAAATCCACACACACTTCATTCATTAAGAAGGAACAGGCCTTACTTCCTTGCCAAACAACATTCCAAGTCAGTAGTTACCAAAACTTTGCACACTTCTCCACACAAGTGAGCATGATTAACAAAGCAGCTTGTAGGACATGAAAGCCATGGGAGTGTGGGATCATCTGGTGAGAAAGAGGGAAATCACAGCAAGTAGCCTGTGACTAAGACACCCTGAAACAAGTCTTTTCTTTCTCCAACAGGAAAGGGCCCTGGGTCACCATAGATGGCCTGGCCCACCTCTTGGGCTCAGTGCACACAGACCCTGCGCCCAAATCTACATCAGCCTCAAGTCCCCAGTACATTATTTTATGCTCTGTGCTCAAGGGTAACTACAACCAGGGGCTTGAGAAACTGCTCAGGAGAAAACAGTTTGTGGCTGCTCAGTGTTAATCAAAACAAGAGGTGAAGAGAAAGACAAGCAACTCCAGGAGGTGACAAGGTAGAGCCTTACAAGTGAAAGGTTTCTGCCAGAACAGAACCAGGGATTCAGAACTAATTCCATGACAAGTTGCACATGGTGGGGTCTTCCACCTTCTTCACAGGAGCTCTAACACCTGTTTCTCCTCTCATAGATGTTAAAGACCCCCAGCAAAAGCTCTGCAATACAACGTACAGAGTGTGCTGCCTAAGTTAGACAGGGCTTCCCCCACTCAGTGCCTCACAGTATGATTTACCTTTTTAAGCTTTTTCTTGGCTGCTGGAGTGGTCACAACGTTCCCCTCAGTTTTTACTGTGACATCATCAGGGGTGTCCTTTTTTTCTTCAGTAGCTACATCAGCTAAATTTGCAACATCTGCATCCTCTCCTGCTGAGCTGCCACTTTCTAACAGTGCTGCTGCCTCCTCCTCATCCACCAGCAGCTCATCTTCAGATTCCAGGAGTAAACTGGGCTCGTCTTGCTCTGCCTGTTCCCCACTTTTGGCACTTGAAGGCTCAGCAGGATCCTCTTGTTTCTCTTCTTTCACTTTTTCTTCTGTAGTGCCGCTTTCAGGCTTCTGAGCAGCTTCTGTTTTAGACTTCTTGTCACTGGGAGAATCTTTGCTGTCTGGAGAATAAGTTCTCTTCCTGTAAAGAACAAAACACTTGTTGCTTGTAAACCTGGGGAGAGCCCAGAAATTACTTACAAAAAGAAAAAGGTTGTATGTCTCTATACAAGCCTGAAAAATATTGTCTTTCAGTTCAGGAAATGGAAGGCTGAGAGAAACCTTGAAGGACACCATTCTTCAAACATACAAAAGGTTGCTGCAAGGAGAAATTATCCTTACAAGACAGGGCAACTGTTCGTGGGTTTAAATTGCAGGAAGGCAAGGCTAATTAGGGACTGGAAAGGATTTCCTGAGGAGCCTGAGAGGCTGTGAAATCTCCATCCTTAGAGGAAGAGGGCAGGCAGCATATTAGACACAGCTCATCTCCGGGCACAACAAACAACAACTTGATCTCAAAGCTCGCCTGACTCTTTTGTGCCATTTCTGTGCTCTGAAAAAGGTATTTTCATATTTCTTTTAAACAACATTATGCTTTAACAATAGGAAATTACCTGGTTTTATCCTTTTTCAGCAGCTCAACTCCTTTGTTGGGAATCTAAAATAAAGAACTTTGTGAGTGACAGCAGAGTAAGATTTACATGAGTGTTGCAGCATAAATTCAGAAGCACAACACAGCCAAGTGCTCCCAGTTACACGAACCCCCAGGGACTCTTGTACCACACCAACCTACCAAGCCATTAGCCAACTATTTCATACAGGACCTGTCCAACCTAGACAGACCCTGCCCTTACTCACAGTAATTATCAGTTATTCAATACAAGAGAAATGGGATATCCTGCTCCAGAACATTCACATACAGAATACTCCTTTTTTTTTTAGGAACTGATACAGTGTCGTGCAGGCACTGGCACAGATCAGTCCTAATCTGTTTTCTCCCTACCATTAGTGGAAACCTTTAGCAAACCCCCATCACTTCACTTATTTAAGAGTTACTGAAGAGGGACTGTCACTTGTAGGCAGTACCATACAAATCTATTCAGTGCATTGCTCAAGTATTTGAATTTGCCCCCGAATGTTCATTTGGCCGCATGATCAACAGTAAGATTTCTTCCTATTCCACAGCAGAAACCTGATGTTTTCAGGAGACAGCTTAACAGTTCAAATTTCTCCTGCGTCTCTACCTGGTGTTCCACTCTGATGGAGAAAGTCTTACACCTGCAGGAGTATTACCCTGGTGTTATGTAAAAAAACCCTCAGGAACCTGTCCCTCCCTTATGAACTGCACATGCAGGGATGCAGTTCTGATGTGTCGTAAGTTTTCACAAAGCTTATTCATTTTCACAGGAGGGGGAGAAAAAAATCCTCCAAGTTACAGCATGTTCTAAATGGAGCCATTTTAATCAAAATCGACACAATTTACTCTAAAATCTGAGTTCTAGAAGTTGTTTGGGGTTTGTTTCATCTGAAAGGAACATCCTTTAACTTTGTTCTAGGCCTCATAACATGACTCTCATGCCAAGTAACTGCATTAAGGAGCCAGAAAATATTAAAGCAACCCCCTCCATTTTACAAGCAAGAGTGAATTCTCAGGAGTGATGGCTGTCTTCACTTCACACCTTCAACTGCAATTAAAAAACTAAAACCACTTCCTACCCTTAACACCAGCTTCTTGTATTTCTCAGATAAATCCACTTTCACACATCTGCCTTGGAACCAAAGTGCTTTGTTGGCACAATGCTCCACCATGGCCAAAGCATCTTCCCTGGTCTCCATCTCAATGAAAGCCTGAAGAGATTAAAAACACATATTAAAAAAGAACTATAAAACACAACACATTTGGAGGCAAAGCTATTGAACTTCAAACATAGTATTTCGAAACACTGAAACAACACTAAATGGTTCAATTATATCTGTCCTCTCCAAATACTTTAAAATTTATCCAAGTGCTCTACAATCCCAGCTTTTCAATTTAGTACCACCTGTGCCATAAGACAGTTCTGAAATTAAACAGGCATTTAAATAATCTGCCAAAAATATCACCATGAAGTAAGATGTGATTTAAATTAAAAAAAAACATCCGGACAGTGACATTCTTATTTAGTGCTTATGTACTTGGGAATTCCAGGGGAGAGGAGAAACTACCCTGGTATTTTATTTTTGGTTTTTTAAGAGAAGCCTGAAACAAAAAGGCAGCAATTGCTGGTCTGTAAGCCCAGCTTTGGGAGGAGTTCCTCCTGGGAACAAACCTATGGAACACTAAAGTTTCCGAACAAGATTTACACAACTCCGTAAGCTGGAGTATCCTTGGCAGAAAGCTGAAACCTGTTTCTGCATCCAGCTTAGACAGCAAGGGTTTTCATTCTGCCAGTGAAATACGGTCAGGGAGTTCTTCCTAGGGGTCACACAAAAGATTCTAGTGATTTTTCACTTCACAAGTGTGGCATTAAGGGATTCAGGCACTCATCTTCTTGAAAAGGCAGTGGAATTTCCTATTTAACTCAAGGGAGCAACAAACTGGGACAGTAAATCTTAAAAAAAAATTAGAACTAAGTAGTTTAAGCTCCTGTGTATTTATAGAAATCATGTCCATGCACATCCAAAACATTTTACTACACACATGCACTATGCTGCCTTCAAACCTTTTTCAAGCTAGACAGCCAGAGCAGGAGTGCTTTTGTTTAGTTTTAAAGAATGAAAAATAAAGGGTAAATGAAAGAAACATGGAATAATGGAATATTGTTCCATAGGAAATGGTCTTTCAGCCCCAAGAAAACAGTCCCAAGGCTCCAAGGAATCTGTATAACCCAATAATTAAGCCTCGATGCTAAAATATTTTTCCCAGCTGAGGCCTGTTCCTGTTTTAAAGCAGCTCATGTTATAGGACATTCCACAGGAAGCTCCAGAGCAAAATCCCACCCACACGGAGCCCGCAGATCATTTCCACAGCTCTGCTGGAGCACAAGTCTGCACGTGCACCAGTTCACAGCATTTCTCCCCAGGTAAACCCCTCAAGTTTGAAATGCTCCCACAGTGCTCCCAGGGGAGTTACCTGGCTCTTCATCCTCATGAGGATGTAGTTCTTGATCTTCCCGTAGGGCTCAGCCAGTTTGAGCACTGCGTTGTCAGAGTATCCCGAGTGTGGCAAGTTGCTCAGGTGAATCACGCGACCCAGCTCTGGTTTGGGTGGCTCAGTCTTTTGGTCAGGCTTACCCTCAGGTTTCTGAAATGGAATTACGTGTTTTTGAAGACATACTACATAAAATACACATGGGTGACAGTCCCTTGATTAAGCTGATCCAGGTCACAAGTGCAGAAATTAGGAATAACTGAAGTGCAGCTGCCTCACAACACTGACTGCCCCAGATTAAAATAAGGCTATGCTGAAAAAAGCAGGAGCCTTTTACCTTTATTCTCTTGTATTTCTGCGACAAGTGGACTCTGACTGGTTTACCAAACACCAGGGCAGGTGTTGTTGAATAGTATTCAACCGCAGCCTGGGCGTCTTCAGTGGTGGACATTTCGATGAATGCCTGCAACGATACAGAACAAATGAAGCGCTGCTCCTTCAGGAACCAGTGCTTCTGTTTCACATACCAAGTCCTTCACTGCTGCATCGAAAATTGCTTTTTGATTACAACATGCACTGACCTGCAGAACTTGGCACGAATTTCACATACTTTATTTAGGTGCACAAACAGAACTATTTGGTTTGTTTACATTCCACCTAGATTTGGATTCAGAACATTAAATTGCTTCCTGCTTTCTCTCTTTTCGGATACTGGCTTTTTCCACACTTCAAAATGAGACACACTGTGTAATACAAATTGAGACCAGTAAGTTTTCCAGATTATACTGAAACAAGAACAGCACGTGGTATTGCTAAGAAAGCTATGAACTACCAACAAGAAGGATTTTTTAACATTTAAGTGGAAATGCAGTAGTACAGCATTTCTAGAAACATACTCTTCCTTTCCTGCAAGACCTTGCGGTGAGGTGTCACCTCACTTGGTAGCTGAGCGAGTCCTTTCACAAAAGCAAAGTTCAGACAGTAACAGCCACCAACCAACACCACTAGTAGTGCTACAGGGCCCCATCTCACCTCATTGATTTTGTTTAGAATCAGATGATTTGTGATTATTCCAAAGGGTTCAACGAGCTGCAGCAGCTGATATCTCAAGTTCTTTCCCCTCTGGAAATCCATGATGTGCACAACTCTGCTTGTTTCCTGTTGAAGACAAAGCATGTGATCACAGTATGAAAAGATCCAAGGGTACCAGTAAACTTAAAGAGTCTGTCAAGGCTCTGCTTGATTTGTATTTTTATTTAAATTTTTAAATCTTCAGTAGTAACCAAAACAAAATGCACACAGAAATGGCCCAGAACTTTCCACAGCTTCATTAGAAAATGCATAAGAAGGTTCTGTCCAGTTTAGGACTAAATATTTTGTAGAGTCCTTGGCACAACAGACCCCAAATCTTATGCCAAAGTTTCAGTATTTGCACATAAATCCTAAAATCTCACTTTTAAAGACAATCATTCAATTAAAAAAAATAGTCTTAAGAAAGCAAACAAAAATTATCTAACAAAATGGTGGGTACAAAAATCATAGGTTTTTAATACTGACCACTCTGCCCTTCTGCATGTGCCTCGGTCCTTGCATATTTCCATTGCCAGCTCCTTTAGCAAATGAAAACAAAGAACAAGCTCAGTTCAACCTGCAAAACTGGGATTAACGTGTCTCGTCACAAGTTCTTAATGATATAAATCATTTGTAATATCAAACCAGAATGACATCAAGTTTTAAAACCTAGTTATTTCATTAGTCTCAAAAGGCTTTTTATTTATTTCAGAGCTCTTGTAACTTGGGGTTCTCCTTCCTGCCCTTTCTGTTCACTCGAACATTAGAGAAAGAGCTGCATTTACAGCTGTGCAGAAACAGCAGAGAATAACAGAATAAGTAGAGCTCGTTGAAAAAGAAATCTCTCCTGTTTTAGAATGCCACAGCAACACATCTCTGTACATGAAGGATGAAGGTCTCTTTAGGTAAGACACCCTTTTTACAACTAAGGGTTTAGGTTCTAAAACATCACCAATTCTATCACAATGCCCATTTTACTAGGAAACACCTGAAAAAAAGCGTTTTTGATAATTTTGCTCATAGTCAAGTTGGAAATGTTTTAAAAATTAATGGTATTATTTGAATGAAATTAAGTATGAATGTATCATCTAAAGAATCCTATGAAGTGTCTCAAATACCTATACTCTATCAGGACACCCAGGTACATTAATTAGTTTTGCTCTTTTAGTCATTCAAACTATTTAAGAGGTAGGAAGTAGCAACATCAGGCAAGAACCTGAGGAAGAGGCATCATCCATCTTCCCATTTCTCAGTTGCTATTGAAATTTATTTCTCAAGTTCACTTGAAATTAGGGAGAAAAGCCACTCAGGATACTGAATTCTTGCAAGTTTCATCCAGAGAATTCCAGCAACATGTGGCTACTCCCAAGACTGACACAAAAACCTCCTAGGGAGGAAAAATCCAAGTCCCAAACATGTGTAGATTAATCACAGTTAAAAATCACCACTTTTAGAACAATTGAGTTATTAACAGAGTACCAGGCTTTGGCCAGGGAAGGACTAAAGTATGTCAGTTCTACTGCTCAGAAAAGTGTTTTTTTTGGTTATTTTCAAACACTGATAACAAATTAAAACAACAAGAAAAAAACCCCAGCAAGCAGTTAAGCCTGGTAAAAGGAGGTGCTCATCAAGGTTACCTCTGGGCCCAACAGGGGGTCCTCCAAGGTGGAATGGAGGTGGGGGTGGTCCCAGAATTCCTGGTGCAGGGTTTGTGGATTGCTGCAACATAAAGGGATCACCCCTACAAAGGGAGGAAAACACACTGTAATTTTAAACCACAAAACCGTGAAGCTTTCATTCTCAAACCCCCCATAATTTCTGCAGAGCTTCAATGTAGACAACTTTAGCAACTTTTACTGCTGTCTTCAGCTAAAAACCAAAGGAGGAACCCATCTGGTGTGCTGTTTCACATAAACTGTTAAGAACACAGTCTGCTTCAAATAAAAAAATTAAATACTTCAAAATTAATTACTACTTACATTCCATGTCCTGAATCACTGTCAGGATTCCATTCCGGGTATCTTAAAAGAAACAAAATTAAAAGAAAATATCAGAAAAGCTATCTCCTCTACCTATGTAACACCTGTCACAGCAGCTGTGATATCTGGAGATGTAACTGAAGCACAGGGCAACACTCTGGGCCCACTGCAAGAGCCAGAATAGCACTGACACAAGTGCTGTTCTTCAGGACAAACTCCCCACACTGATTGCTGAGTGTCTGCCAAGTTTTGTTTCAAATTGCACTGTCTGTACCACAACAAAACTGTAGAAGTTGGTACCAGTGACTGCAATTACAACAGATTCTCAGCCATTAAGATCCACTGCTAAAATGTTACATATGTATCTGCAGGATTTCAAGGTTATGAACCAAGATCCGTTTTTGTGTTTAAGATGCTCTCAAGTTGGTTTTATTCCCTCCAAGGCACAGGTAGGGACCTGCTTTGGGCAACATAACTGACCATTACTTAGACTCAGAGAATCTCCTGAGCTGGAAGGGACCCCCAAGGACCATGGAGTTCAATCCTGGCTGTGCACAGGAGCCCCAACAATCCCCTGCGCCCCTGAGCCCCAGCAGGGTGTGTGCGGTGCCCAGGCCCATCCCTCGTGCCCCGTTCCTGCAGCTGAGTTCATACATTTCGAGCAGCAGCTGGCAGCGGCGGCTGTGAGTCGCTCCATTGATGTGGTGGTTCCACTCCTGCAGCAAAGGAAAGAATTCACTATTAACAGTCACATATGACAAGTTATTCTAACAAGCTTCTCCTCTAAGCTGATGTACTGCAGATACACAGGTAATGAAATCGTTCTGTAGTGCTTTGAAGAGACACTGACACTGGGCCTGCCCTTCCCTCCTGAGCTGGGGATAAGGAGTGTGATGGGAGTTGTGCTCACTCCTGTGTCAGAGTGCAAACCTCCCTGAACTGCTGCACCACAGGCACAGCCTGCCCCGGCAGCCTCTGCAGCTGAAGGCTGAGTGTTTGTCCTCAGTCATTCAGAATTTCCTCCTCTCTCTCTGCTTCATTCCTCAGACTTTTACAGATTAACTCAACACTCAAATTTTTAGAACCGCTAAGAGGCCAAGAAATTGCAAGGAATTCAGAAAGGAAAGACTAAAGGAAATGAAAGTGCATAGCTAGGACAAACTACAAGTATACAGGTGAAATATAAAAATGTGTGACCTTTTTAGGGGAGTAAAGGAGGTCTAAATGGTAAGAAGCAAGAATAATGGAATTAAACCAAATTATCCAGGTAAAACTCCTGGTTCTGGCTTTAGCATTAGAAAGGAATGAAGGATTTTTACTTTTTTTCTGTAGACTGTTTTCCAGTTCTGCAGCTTCCTGTTCTCGTAGATCAACAGCCTTCTTTCGGAAATTCTGATTACTACGTCCTTCTCCAGTTTACCCCAGTGGTTATACTGTTATCACACACTGGACTTCACAGGCTAATCACAACTGCAACACTGCAACTGCTTTATGTGGCTCTTCTGTTTCTGCTCAGCACCCACAAAGGAGTTTTCCCTAATCCCTCATTTCTCCTGATTTTTGGTTTCTGCCACACTACAACCATTCTTCTAGATACAGAGAGACACTCCCCAGGCTTACTGTAGTGTTTCCGCGTTACGTGCTCACCTGCACTTTCCACAAAGGAAAAAACCCTGGATTTAAAGTCTCCCCTAAAGTACTGCAGTATTACTCCAGGATAACATGGAGCAAGATGAAACCTTCATCCATTTTATCAAGATGGAAAACGAGAGCACCACTTTTTCCTGTTAACTGCATAAGATGCTCTGCAGCTATAAATAATTAGGCTGGCAATTAGGATAAAAAAAATCTCACCAAAACCCCAAATCTATGAAACATTCAATACAAAGATTCTTAGCTTCAACACTTGCTAACAAGTGTTAGCACTATAAAAAACCCCATCCTTTGGACACCAAAACGCCTCTAAATTTGGGTGCACAGTCAGTAAAACCTCAATGGCCGATCCTACCAGACATAATGTGCTTTGGATCCGTCTGAACACATAATTTAAAATTCTTCTAAACTGACACAGGAGCTGTCTGCAACTCAGAGGCAAAGTCTGGAAGATCTAATTCTCATTATATTTAAAATGCTTTTAAATTGGCAAAAAAAGAAGCTCTGACATATAACTTTGGATTTTTCTTTTCCTCCAAGGAATATGATGGCTCGTCTATATTAACTTTTTATTGAACAATTCTTAATCTGGATTCCCTTTACTACCTGCACCCAGTCAGAAATGTCCCTTCTCCAAGGTTTTGGGGCACCAAGTATTGGTATTTACACTCACGAACACAAATGCCCCATGTCAAGGCAGAGAAAACCTGAACTGAGTTTCTTCACACCTAGATTACCCTTTGGCTCAGTTGATGCTAGCGAGAGGACACACTGCTCCTCAGAAATTAGGCCAAACATGAGCACCTAATTTTAGCCAGCCATCTATTAGGACCACAGCCAGGTTTTCCCTCCGAGATGTACCACAGGTTCAAGTGTTTAACCTCCAAATTCATCTCTTCATGTTCCATCAGCCTTTGTCTGGCAGGGAAAACAATCCCTCCACATCCAATAACTCATTCCTTGATAAAGGGATCGGGATTGACAAAATGCCTGAAGTATTTGGGGCACAATTTACTTCACAGAAAACAAACTGGGTCTTAAAATATATACATAGCAAATTAAAGAAGCAATTAAGAACTGCACTAAAATAAAAAAATGGACTAATCTGCCAGTTTAAGTTACAGTGAGGGTTTTAACCCCCTGCTCAGGTTTAAAATACACGCTGCTTTATCAAATAGCCTTAAAAATGTATAATATTTTATTGGGAAGTGGGGAAAATGAGATTTTGATACTGCAGTCATAAGTTTACATTGTCCCAGCTAAGAAAAGCATTCCCTTTCTGCTTTCCAGAAATTTTAGATCAGGTTCCTTTAAAAGTCAAGTTTGGCTGGATTTGATTTCATGGGAGACAAAAAATAAGGAATTCTGTAACAGTTACATATGCAAAGCAGAGGAAAAAAGGAGAGAAAGGGGAAAATTCTTGTGGTGACATGATTTCTGAAATTAGAAACAAAGCCTAAACTTGGGTCATAAGAAACAGATAATCCAATCCCAGATAGTTTATGGTGTATTAGCAGTTTAAGTCAAAGTATATTCCTACCAAAAAAACCACAAAAAAACCCAAACAAACCAAAAAGGTTTTACACGTTACAGAAGAGGTCAGCCACAAGCTATGCTGTTAAAAGAATTTGGTACTTCTCATACCTGGAGAGCTATTCCAGTGTGGATCCTTTCAACAGATCTGCACTCCAAAGCACACTAAGAACCACCAGCCTTTAAAATAAAGGGCTAAAAAGACCCCTACTTACAGGATTACTGGTTGCCATCGTCAAGGGCCTCAGAAGTTTATGTTTTCAATCTAACCCAATGCAGCTAAACTGTTATCACTTAAACCTTGTGTGAAAATAAACAGCAAATACAAGAGACAAGAAACCCAGATTACTGTGATTATTTTATATAAAAGCCAATTAAAGCAACACAAGTTCATAAACTGTCAGAGCAGCTGGAGCCATACAGCGTGTGCTCTAAAACTGGTTTGATCCTTTCCTTGCAGGGACAGAATAATTCTCGTGTTTCAAAAAGATCAGATGTACAAAAGCAGCACTTTTTGAGAGGTAACTGTAAAGAAATGGTTAGTAACAGCAATTCCACACTGTATCAATTTTACAGCAATAAGCATGTATTATGTTTTCAATTGAAGGTCTTCAAGCTAATTAGCCACTAATTGTGACAAGAGGGGCACTCTATTAGCCAATTAGCCAATTAAATTGCCTAGTACACTGCAAACCAGCAAGATGAGTACCACTGGAAAAGCTCAAAGTGAGAAGGCTCTGAAAATAACGTCTGAATACAAACAGGCCATTTGGAGTAACCTGTTCCCTTTGCAGAGTTGGACTAGTCATGGATAACTAAGAGGGAAGTCTCAGCATCACCGAATACACCCGAAGATCCACTCCACTTGTGAGCCAAGTAAAGAACACTACTAGGAACACAGAGCAGAATACTGCAACAGCAGATTGATTGCTCGGAGAGTCTACAGGGATAGATGCAACATGTGACAATAAAAAGTGAGTCTGAAGTGTTCTAAGAAAGTTGTGAAAAAAGGAGAAAAATGACGACAAATTTCAGCCATAGTATGAGATAGAGTGTTAAAGTGAAATTAAAAAGGCAAGAATGAGCTAATCTAAAACATGGCTTTTACTTTTGCAAATAAGTTCCAGGGCTCTACATTAACTCTTTCCCTTTGGACAGGGAAAAAGCAGAACTGTGCAAGAATGCATCTTAACTACATATAAATCAGCAATCAAGACAGATGTGGAGGAGAGCTGAAACTTGCTTCCAGAATGGCACAGTAGATACACTGCAAAAAACCCCCAAACCAACAAAAAAATAACAGAACCCACCCCAAAACCACTTGAATGCCAGATGTTTGTGGTTAAGAGAACTTGTAGATGTAAAATATAAATAAGATATCCCAGTAGATGATAGCTGTTTGACTTGAAGTTAAGCAATCTGGGCAAACAAAATACATTAATGTAAAGCCCTGGTTTACAGTGTTTGTTAACAATTACCTTGCAAATAAACCAAGTGCCTTTTTCACTCTTAAACCAACTTTCAGATCATTTCAAAAGCAACCAGGCTACAGAAATCATTAAAGAAATAGGTAAAAACAGAACAGATACTACAACGTAAAGGAAAATAGAAGTATCTGGTGCATAACTCACCTTATTAGAATGAACTGGCATATCACATATAGAGCACAGATGGGGATAACCCTTCGGTAAGAATCCATGGAAGTCTTCAATATTGCTATTTGGAGGAGCACCTCTCTTTTTCTCAAAAAGAGATCTCTCGGGACCAGGACCACGACCCATTCTGTCATACTCACTGTCAAATTTATGATAGTTATGCGAAGTCTCACCATAAAAAGATTCGTCCCTACACCTTTCTCCATCTCTCAATCTGTCATCTTCATAATCCATTCTGTCATAATAACCAGATTCTTGAGAACGACTTCCATGGTCATAGTCAACCACTGGGTTGAGACTAGGACCACGATCATCAAAGCTATCTCTTCTAAAATGCCTTTTTTCTTCCCAATCATCCCTAGGTACTCTGTACGGTGGTTCCCGTGTGGATGATCTGCCATCTCTACCATAACCTTCTTCAGCTCTCCTCCTTTTAAGTTGTAGAAGGATCTGAGGCAAGTTTTCAGGAGTGATCTTGTCCTCGGGATAGCGACTCAGTTCATCTAAGTCTCTAGCAGACAGACCAAAGCTGGCCAAAATGTTAGTGGCCTGGTCTGCATCTCCACGGTGCTGAGAAGACAAAGGGAGCGGACCTCTACTTCCAATGTTAAATATAGACTGCAAATTATGGGAAGAGGTACTACCAGAAGACAGTGCACTATGAGATCCTTGTTGGTTCAATGAAGAACTCATTCCAAGATTCATTAAGCTAGCAAGGCGTGCAGTACCCTGGTTCATCCTTCCAAGAGATGCTGGCATATTTAAAGACTGGGTAGCAGCAGCAAGAAGGCCTATTCCTGCAGAGAGGTCACGCCCATGACCTTGTGAATCCCTACTCAGAGATGACTGCTGGAATGACTTGGACATTGTAGAACTAGAGCGTGTCTACTTTATGGATCAAAAAAAAATTCCTTTTTTTTTTTTTGTTTTTTATAGTTTTTTTAAGATGGCTGCAAAGAGAGCTCACACTAGAAAGCTAGGCAAACTTCACTTCAAAAACGGTAACGCCAAGAAAGAGGATCAATAATGACTGCAGATCTTCTTCAAGCTGAGAAACACCAGACAATTCTGTAGAAAAACAAGCAGTTTTAGTCATAAATCCCTTTAAACAGATGCAGTTTTAAACTTATGCATCATGTTGATCTAAAAAACATTAGAGATCTCAATCTTACAAGGTTTTTATCACATAACAGATTCAAGAGGTACCCAGAGCCTACATATATTATTGCAGATAAAAATACAGCAGTGTTTCCTATACATACTCCTTCCACAAAAAGCTACTTTCATACTGAAGACAAGTGAATTTCAGAAGTTGCTGATGTCTAAAAGCATCTGTAAGTTTACTGACATGTAAGCCTTGATCTGTGGTTAATGGTTTTGTTCATACCCTACATTACTGTACTGTGTCTGTGAGAAGACCACAAAAAACTTAAGCCCATAGAATCCAAGATGACTTTGGCATATAACACATATTTGAAAATGAAACCTGTATCACCACAGAACAGGACGAAAGAAAGTTAAAAGTAAATGAAGTTTGGGCAAAAAGTTTCTGCTAAGATCTGTAAACAAGACCAACCATAATATTCAATCTTTATGCAGTAAAATTCCAATTACTGATGTGAAGACAGATGTGAAAAAGAAAAACAAGTTTTACATTTTGCAGGAAGTAAGACCTCTTGTTCCAATTGCAGTTACACTGCTAACAGCATTTCAGAAGTGATTTTTACTCTGTTACATTGCAGCTGTGACATCAGCTGCACTCTCAGACTCAAGCTAAACAACGTCAGGCTTAGTGCTGGGATGGGAGACCCGAGGAAACCCTGCTCCTGAAGGAAAAGACCCCAGGTGAGTCAGGAGATGGCACATCACTCCAGACAGCACTGCCCTGTACCAGCATTGCCTGGCTCAGACCTGACACCATGACAACATGTGGGAGTTAAGGATCCTACAACACTGCTCACAAGAGAGGGGTCTGCCTCATGTCCCACTAAAATACTAACCTAACACTCAAATATTTGGTTCCACTGAATTTACCTGAAGTTTTAACTGAGCGCTATTAATATCCACAGTATATTTTTTGCTGCAAGGGATACAGTTCATAAAGTGGAGGTTTTTTAAGTGCAGAGCAGAAATAAACCATAACACTTTTCCCTCATCCTCCTCCAGCCTTGGGACAGACACAAGAAGTTTAAAGCAATTCAACACACGTGAGAACATTCCACCAGGAATTCCCTGTTCGTGGGTCCCCGGCACTGGAAAGCCCTTCCC
This sequence comes from Pseudotriccus pelzelni, assembly GCA_035584735.1. Classification (NCBI taxonomy): domain Eukaryota; kingdom Metazoa; phylum Chordata; class Aves; order Passeriformes; family Tyrannidae; genus Pseudotriccus; species Pseudotriccus pelzelni. The sequence goes on along the minus strand of JAWMRA010000028.1, from coordinate 1,562,034 downwards.
AGTCTCCGGAGAGCAGTTCTGCTTCTCTAGCACTGCCACTCAGGAGCACAAACACATGAGCACTTGGAAAAGAAACAGGCACACACTGCACAGCTGCAAATGAAATCAGCTCCCAAGAGAACAGGGGGAATGGAAAGGAGAAAATGAAAGCAAGGACTTTTCCTTGAAGAGACCAGTTCTGCAGAAGGCAATGGCTCTTGTACTAGAAACAGAAGGAAAAAGGTCAAGGTTAGGAGCAGCTCTACATCCCCACTGCCAGTTCCAACAGGGCACCAAGCTGAAAAGCACCTGGGTGTTCTTTCTTGGTAACAGTGTGTTACAAAATTATGCATTTAGGTAAAAAAATAACGGATTCTATGGAAAATACACAAAACATAAAAATCTCACACAGCTCCATCTTTGCAAAAAAACTCCCTTATACAGTATCCCGCATACTGTTATCAGTGCATCTAAACTGTATTTCACCTACGATTTTAGGATCCACATAAGCTGCAGTCAAAATAAGCTTAATTGTGTGACATTTGGTTAAGAAAAAGAGCTTGAGAAAATTGGGGATAGCAATAAGTTTAAAAGAGTGTGAGGCAGAAGACAGAAAAGCACTGCAGAAGGCTTCAGAGAACAGTAATACAAGAACATAGGGGGAGCAGATGAGGAACGTCCTAAGGGAGATGTCCTAGACAAGGGGGCCCTACTGAGGACATCTGAACAGAACACATTTAGGAACTATACTGTAAAAATCAAGACTTTTAAGTTCAAAAATGAGAGAAATACTAATTAATATTCACCTGGGTACCATGCTTTATCTTACATTCATTCAGGAATCTTCAAAGTACTTTATTACAATTTTTAAAATTAATCCCTACTCCTTATATTTTTACCCACATTTCCTACTAGTTCATTCACACACTTACAGAAAGGCCTGAAGCTGAACTTACTGGGTTATTCATAAAATCAAATGCTCCAGAGGGCTTTGCAAGCCTGAGCCCGCAGCAATTCAGCAGATACCCCTGTGGCAGGAGAAACTCAGTGTGTCCTGCTCTTAGTGCAAGGACCTCACTATTCAAGTTTCTACTAAATCAGGAAAGTTCTCCGCTTTTCCAAAACACCCTTTCTCTTTGAACAGATGCTCCCTAATCCTCGTGTCACAGCTTTCCATTGGCAGTTCATTGTCTGCTGCTCTGGAGATTAGCAGGGAACAAACCCCATGGCATCTCAGCCTGGCAGGGACCCCGCTGACCCCACACCCAGGGGGCTTTACAGAACCACACCATGCTCCTGCTGCAAACACCCAGGGAAGGAGGAAGGAAAGGGAAAAATAAAAATAGGAAAGATGGCTGAAAAACCAAGACAAAGACACAAAGAAGGACAATCTTATGGAGAAGCATGAAGTGGGACAATAAGACAAGTGTTTGATGAGCACAGAATACATGCTGGCAGTTGGTGCTGGTCAGGAAACTGCCCTACACCTAACTGGGCATTTGAATGGAGTACTTCCAAAAACAAGTGAATTATCATCAAATCCCCACTATTTATCATCTTGCAATGTCCGCTGTACTCTACTCTAACCACCCCCATTCTTTAAGATCAGATGAAGACAATGAACTGAGGTGGGGGGAGGAGCCCTACAATCACACAAAGGGCCTTTAACTTCCACATGGTCAGGTTTAACGGGATTCTAAGGCAGCACTTCCTGTGCTGATCACTCTGGAAAGATTCCATGGCAGTATCTGCTAGAGACAGGTTCCCATGGAGCAGGGCCAGCCTTGGAGCCAGGGTGCCATCACCTGAGTCACAGCAACAAGACAGGTAGCACTGAACAAAGCTGCCTCGGGAGCCAGACATGACTTAGCTGAAAGGGTTATGCTAATAGTTCTCCGTGTAACTCCAGCTATACTGGGAACAGACTTTCAGATACACGGTTTTTTAAGACCTGTGGACAGAAATTTGGCCATGTTAAGATTTGAAAATATATAATATTAAGCAATTGTGAAATAAGGTGAAAGGCAAAATGTCACTGGATTTCCAGACAAATGCGGATAATGAAAACAATTTATATCTACAAGTTGCAAAAGAGCTTTTTGTAAAGGCAGACAACAAAACCAAGAAATTTGAATCCTATAGAATACACTGCTACCAAAAACAGGCCCCAAAGAGGCTGATTTTCAAACACTGTAGAAGGTTTTTCTTCAGTGTAAAACCAATCAAACTCTTTTCAATAAAGCTTACAGAACTCTTGCTCCAATATTAATTTTGTCCTGAGAACAGTTTAATTCAGTGAATTCTTGGAACACATTTATCATGCTGAACACAATAAACTTAGCTTGTCACCTTTTATGAACACCAGTAGGCTGAAAATAAGTCCCTGGCTCCCTATTCCTTCTGCCACTCTCAGGAGGTTTTAACCTATGCACAGAGTTTAATGTTACTCTTGTTCTTACAAGAACTTATCTGTTACCCATTCCTCTTCTACTATTTATAGGAAAAAAAGGTCTCAAAACTGAAATGTAACTGTTTTCACTTTCTACTCAGTTTCACTTCAAAACACATTGAATTTAATCAAATAAACTCAATTGTGGTAAAAATATGAAATAATTGACAAGCTGAAAAGCACACCCTGGGATTGTAAGAACTCAACACTTCGGCAGGTTGTACACCCTTGGGAAAAAAGTTTTAAAGAAGTTCTACATCCACAGTATTTGCTCTTTGGATAAAAAGCTACAGGTTTTCCTTCTCCTCCCTTGGCATCGTACTTGGTGCACTGATCCTTTCTGCCATGGAAGAATTCCTCTGTTTCTCAGCAAAACTGGCTCCAGCACATCATGGCAAAAAGGCTTATTGATGGAAGAGATCTGCAATTTGGACTGGCAGCTCCCCAGGCTTAAAAACAAGAACTTGCAAGAAAATGAGAAGCAGATGTTATCTAGTTGCTGAATGACCAAGTACAAGGTATTTCAAATCTACAGGATTACGCAGAAAAGGCCACTGTCTTTCCAAAGGCAAAGGAGGAATTCCTGGCAACCTCAGAGAAAATGCAGGTTCTCACCCATTTCAGGTCCCAGTATTCAGGGTGGTTATTTAATGTTGCTGTTTCACATGCAAGAAAACAACTCATCTTGCTCAACCATCTTCAGAGGCCATGCCCTCAAACACTTCAGGAGCACCTGGCACACAGGATGCACTTGCTTTTTTTGGGCACAGATTAGACAGTCTGTTTCAGGAACAACAACTGGAAGAGTTTCAGTTCTTAGGATTATGTTTAGCTTCATCCCAGTGACTTCCTTGATCAGAGAACATAATAATCTGAGATCTGAAGTGACTGTAAGAGAGGATTGCTTCAGAACAGAGGAAAGGCATATTTATAAACAGGAATTAAAATGATGACTTTAGCAATTAAGAATTGTAAAAGAACTTACAGTCTTCAACATCTGAATGCAGAAAGGAACACTAAGACAGGCCAGTTTCCCATTTCTGCTCATTACACAATTTAATATATTCAAGCATCCCTCTTTTGTAAGAAATGAATGAAAAAAGTGCATTTATTCCTTTACAGAAACAGAAGGGGGAAAAAAAAGGCCCAAGCAATAGTACATAAAGAAGAGAGAAGGCAAAACCTACGTATTTTTAGAGAGGGAAAGGAGTAACACCCAGAACCAAACAGATAACTGCTGTGACGTGTGCTGACCACGCCACAAACACATGGTCACCTCTGTAGCTTCCAAGCCCACTGTGTGTCACCTTCAGAGCCCCAGCTCCACAGTAGGAGATGCACAGGTTCTGCTCCTCCAGAGAGCTCCAGGGAGCCATCACCAGAAGGGCTCTGCCAGCACCCAGCTCTGTGTGGAATGCCAAGGGAAGCTCTGCCAGCACAACCGTGCCCCTGCCCTTGGACACTGAGGAGACACTCGCTCCTCATTCCCATCAGCTTTGGGGACCAACAGCCCCTCGGGCACCAAAACTGACACTAACACACAACATACCACAACTTTTCCATAGAAATAGGTCATACAGAGAGTGATCCAGAGAAAGACAAACCAGAGTTACCCACTGTAACAGAGAGCCAGTTCTACCCTTTTTCTTTTCTTCAAACAAACAAACAGTAGGGTTTTGTTTCTGATCTGGTAAGTGATTAAAAAGCCTTCTGACTAACCAGTCTGCCTCCAGGCGTTTCCAAGGCCGGGATAAAATCCCGTTCTTTTCCAAATTAAATCCTGCATGAGGTTGCAAGATGTATTTTAGCTGCAGACAAGAATCAAGGGACTATCTGACTAGTTTAGTGCTCAAAATAAAAACCCTCTTGTTTAAGCTACGACTACACAATATGGCACTTAACTACTCACAAACTAAATTAGTTCAGAAATATTGTGAGGTATTTGCTTTTGTTTTCAAGACTTGTTGACTCAGAGCACTGATGAAGAAAGGAAGCAACACTGAGGGCACAAAAATACGCTCATTAATTAACAAACCGAACAGAAAGGATTTCTTTGCAGCTTTGCAACAGCTTCTCCCCCAGATTTGCTGAGGTACCCAGAAGCCTGTCTATAGATTAGAAAATACCTTTGCATTCACCAAAACTTTCAGCAGAGCCATGTGCAAATCCCAGCCAAGGGCAGCACACAGCATTTCTTTATTTCTCATCAAATTAATGAGCACTTTATTTAACTGCAATCCTAAATACACCACGTGGCAACAGTATTACAGTTGTGTGGAACTTCAGTTTGCAGCCTCAAAGACTGACTCTTCTTTCCTCGTCCTTAACTGGTTTTCAGTTTTCAGCGTTAGGAACATGGATATTTGCATTTTAAGGATGCATTTCGGAATTTCTGTGGGATTCTCTTCCTGTCATTTAGTTCTGGGATGTAACAGCTTTTGCACAATGCAGAAGTACAGACACTGGGTTACCCCTGCACAAACAGATGTCCAAGGCTCGAGTGCCATTTAATTCTGCTGTGTAAGTCAGTCATGAATCATTTGGTGGGGTTTTAGATGGAATTCAAGACAGAAGTTCATTGGTTTCCTGGTAATACATTAGAAATGTTAGTAAGTTCCACCGCATTTAAAAAAATACTATATTATTTTAGTACACAGAAATCTAAAATACATTAACATATTTCAAAACATAGAAAGATCAAGTCACTGGATCAATAGATTCTTTGTAAAGAAGTATGGGAAAACACTCCCTTTTCCTGTTCTCAAAAAACCTGCACAGATGCTTTAAGAAACTTACATTTTCAACCAGAGCTGCTTCCTACTTATCTGACTCTTGGAAGTCAGGACCACCTACGGTTCAAAAAACCGGAAGAATTTAAGGCTCACTAAAAAGAATAAAGACTATTAAATCATTTAAACCAGTATCAGATACTTTTTTCCCAAAGGTCTGCGTCCTGGACAGAAAAAAAGCCACACATTTAAAATTGGAAGGATGGTTCAGCTTTCTTTCAACAGCGTAAGTGCCTCATTTTATCATTTAACAAAGCAGTTCTTCAGGCTCCCAGAAAGTTCTTTTCAACTTCTGCTTATTTTCAGCAGAGATGAACTTTGTATCTCGTTACTCTGACTCTGGAAACAGAGCATGTACATTAAAAAAACCGAACAGGAAGAAAAAAACAACCCTGCAGCTCGATCTGTAACCAGGGTCTGAATCGTATGAAAGTGAAACCGAGTAGAAAGAGGGGCTCAAACGGATGCCGCACTGTCAGGATTCCCGATTCAATAATTTTTAAGGCCAAATTAAGATCAAAACGCGCAGGTTTTGGCCCTAACGGAGCGGTACGGGGGGAGGGAGGGGCCGCGGCTGGGGGCGAGCTCCGCGGGCCCGAAGTGCGGGTGCGGGCGGGGAGGGGCGCGGGGGCTCCGGGGCTTTGTTCGGGCCGGGCCGCTCCGCCCGCAGTGCCGGCGGGGGGCGCGCGGGGGCGCCGCGGGGCCTGCGCGTGACCGGCACCGCCAGCGCGGGCCCGCGCGCCCCCCAAACCGCCCCTTCACCCCCCCCGGGGCGGGGCCGCCGCCGAGCCCCGAGGGGGAGTCCCCGCACGGCGGCGGGCGCGACTCCGCTCCGCTCCTACCTGCGGGCCCGCGGCAACGCAGCGCAGCGGCGGCGGAGGGACTGACGGACGGACAGACGGACGGCGGGGCTGAGGGAGGAAGAGAGGGAGGGAAGGGACTGAGGCGGCTGCGCGAGCCCCGCGCGTGCCTCGCCGCGCTCGCGAGAGCACGCCCGCCCCGCTGCCCGTTTCTTGCTCACGTGCCCGGCGGCGGCCGCCCCGCTGTGCCCGGTAGCGCCGCCGTCCCCGCGGTGCCGTGCCCCCGTGCCGTCCCCGCCGCTCGCCGGGGCCGCCCCGCCCGCCCTCAGGGGTGTGGGAATGGGGGGGCGCCGCCGCCGCCACGGGTCTCGCGAGAGGTGGGGATAGGGGGGGGCCCCGCTCACCCTGCTCTCGCGAGAACGCGGCCGCGCCGCGCGCCACCAGCCCGCCGCCCGCGCGCCGCTCATTGTCCGCGCTCCCGCGGGGCACCATGGGAAAGGCGCGGGGGGCGGGGCGAGGGGACGGCCGCGCCCCCTCCTCGGCGGGCGGGGAGTCGGGGGGACGTAGGTTCGAGTCTCCCCTCGGCCCCCGCCCGGGGAGAGGCATCGCTGGCAGCGATTTGCCGGGATATCCAGGATATCCAGAGTACCCAGGATACCCAGAGTATCCTCTGGTCCCCGAAGCACCGTTCCCTGTGCCATAGGGCACATACGGTCCTTCATCGCCCGGACTGGCCCCGCGCACCCAGCCCAGCCACGGTGCGCTCTCCTCAGCGCAACGCTGGTGGCACCATCATTGAAACAGTTAGTTATGGGCTCCCGGTGACTCGATGGTTCTTTAGAAGATTCTGGTAAAAAACCGCCGCAGCCAGTGTGCGAGGCTTTGCTGTTCCTCTAATCCAACATTGCCACCTGGTGCTGGCTGAGGAGAGGTCCCCTTGCCTCTGCCCTCACGGAATCGGTGCTTTATCACCAAAGCACTCGTACAACTGGGCAATTATTTATTATTTGGAGTTCTTCCCTAGTGAATATCTTTTTTCCCTATTTAATTTTGTGGCTAAAGAACCTGTCTCTCCATCATCGCTTTACAAAGGGGAGAGTGTGTGTGTGAATTCAGGGAAATTTCCAGGGGAAAAGAAAAAACCTGCCTTTTTAATTCATCACAGGCTGGTTTTTCTTCTCTATGTGTGGCTGCAGAGCACAATGAAACAATAACACAGAAGGTATTTAAAAAAAATGTGATTGGTACAAAACACGTGTTGAAATAATATAACAATATTCAGAGAACAATCACAAGAAATTCAGCTCTTAACAAGCTCAGAACAAAAAACAATTAAGAGTTTAAAAATAAGCACATAAATCTCAGTTAACAATCCTCCTGTGCTCCGGTACTGCAGAGCAGTAAAAGCAGAGCAAAAGTAAACTAATCCAGCCACTTTTGCCCAGTAGAAGTCATATATAGATTGCAAAATGCATGGTGCTAATAAACAGAACCATGTATCACGCTGGCATTTCCAACATGCAAAATGTGGGTCCTCCTCCTTTTCCTGGCTTTATTTCAATGCCAATCTTAGACTACATGGGTTTTCTCCCTGTTTTCTTTGTTGTTTTTGGTCAAGGCACCAAAGTCAGAGAGAGGTGAATCATTTTGACCTTTATTGATTGTCTTTGTGCTGCAGAAGGAGCCGCACAGTGCTGACCGTCATCTTCCTGCTAACACAGGCCTGCAGGGGCATCCTGAGCTCCACATCCCCGGAGCCTGTGCTCGTGCTGACCACTGGAGAAGCTTTATGACATCCCTGTGTTTTTTATTTTCCAGTTGTGCACAAAGCTTGGACATGACCCAGCCCAGCCCCCCCCGTGCCCTGGGCTGATCCCCCAGCGTGGGCAGCAGGACAGGGGGGATTCTGCCCCTCTGCCCCTC
>JAWMRA010000028.1:1534255-1546035 GCA_035584735.1 Pseudotriccus pelzelni | reverse complement strand
CCAGGGAGGAGACTCCAGCCCCTCTCTGCTCTCTGCTCAGGGCTGGGTCACTGCCCAGCCAAGAAGTTCTTCCTCCCAGGCATCAGTTCCTGCCCGTTGCTCTTGTCTTTTGTCTTCTTTCCTGTTTGGTTTTTTTTTCCATGAACTGGCAGTTAACAGATGAAGAAATTGAAAACTAATGGGAGAGATTAATGGGAAATTAAGGGGAGAGATTGGTGTCTGGGGTCTGTCCAGGGAGTGCAGCCAGGAGCAAAAGGGGCTGGAGACTGGTGTGCTGTGGCATCACTGGAGCAGGACTCAAACGGGATCCTGGGCCCAGGGCGGGTGTTGGGGCTGCAGGTGAGGCTGGTCCAGGCTCTCAAGGGCTATGAATGACCTTAAGGCCATGAAATCTTGGAGCCTTTAGGGAGTTCTCATTCTGCTTATTTAGTAAGAAAATATCTTGGATTTTTGTTCTTTAAATAAGGTGTTGAATGACAACTTTCTGTGGTTAAAGGACACACCAGAGGAGCTGGGATTTTCCAGTGCAGTGACATCAAACCACCCCTTTCCTTTCTACAGAAGAGAGTTTCCCACTTCTAGCAGAGGAATGTGAAATGTGCCCTTGGAAGCCTCCAAACAGCAGGGAATTATTAAACACTTGGAGGCAGCTCAGATGGGAAGCCACCAACTCTGAGAATGGGCACATGGCCTGAAGTGGCAGACGTTCAAAACCCAAAATGACAGCAGAAAATTCCAGATCCAGATGCGGAGATCTGTGGGAGAAGACTGGGGAATTTCGATGCCTGACATGAAGGAAACCTTTTCCCTTTCTCCCTTCGTGGGATTTTACATGGGTGGAAGTGGAGATGGCTGGAAAAATAAATTTCTTTTCCGATTTATTAGACTTCTCATAAAAGCCAGCAGACTGCAAAAAGAGCTGGAAAGGCTTAACGTGCATTTATTACCTCAGACACTGGTTTTTATAGCAATGGAATACTGATTTCCCCTTTGACTAGAAACCTTGGTATCAGCACAGTCCTAAAGTTGTAGGAAAAACACATTGATGTGCTTACAAAGGTTTCCTGTGAGTATTTACACCTCAAAAATTAGAGTATTAAAGAAGCTGACAAACTTAATAAGTGATTTTTTTTTCTTTTTCCAGCTGGTCAGAAATAGGAGACTCTAACATTTCCTCAGACTTTTAGGATTTTTTCATGGAATCATGGAATGGTTGGGGCTGGAAGGGACCTTAGAGGTCATCTAATTAATGGTCATTTCTGCTTAACAGTTGAGGAGAGAGGCAGGAGGAAAGGGAAGCTTTGGGGTAAATGGCCTTTTCCCAGGTGGGCACCTTTGCACAGGTTGGTAATGGTAAAAATCAGCTAAACAATGGGATTCTCGTGATGGTCTGAATAAATCAATAGGATGTGTGGCTTTGGTGTGCTTTGAGAGGAATTTGCCCCTTTGGAACTGTTCAGCAGATAAAAATTTCAATTTTGCTGTCACAGAATTACAGCTAATTTTCCTAAATAATCAATCCTCCGTTAGAATTGGGTCCCAACCTACAAAAAAAAAATCCCCAGGAATTTAAAAATCACACTGATTTTAGAAGCTGCAAAAGGACCCCTCAAAACCTGGACGAGTAGATGTAGAAAAGTATGACCCTGTGTAAACAAGAAGGAAATCAGTGAGGGTTAACCAGGTTGTTTTGGGGGGGTGTTGGGAAGGAGAGGCTTCATTCCCATTTGGAAGGGCTGCCATCTAGTGCACTGCAGGTGCTGGCAGCAGGTTTAACAGGGTTCCTTGGGATAAAAGAGCCTTTGCACTAATTATTGGGCCTGAGATAGCTATAGAGACATACACATAAATATATATATTTATATATGTACTTATATATATGTACACGCACTTATAGATATATTTATATACACATATATATCAAATATACTGGAGTAACACCCAGACTTGCTTCTGGCAGTGTGGAGTCTACAAATAAACTCCAGATTTTGCTCTTTCATTTGTCTCTTATAAAACAAGATTTCTCCCAAACCACTTTTTCACATTAAAGTTTGTTCTTCTTCAGATAAAGTCTTCAGGTTCGAGGTAATATTCAAATCAGACAAGTCTGTCACTCAGGTAGCATTATTAATAATATTAATTATTACTAGCAAAGGTGAGTTATTCATGGGAAGATGTAACCTGGGTAGTGGAAGGTGGCCCTGCCCATGGCAGGCTTTGAGGTCCCCTCTGACCCAAACCATGCCACGATTCCGTGTAACAGCTGTAGGCAGAGATTGGAATCCAAGGTGTATGTTTCCAGAGCAAGAAAGGAGGAGGAAGAGGGAATTACTTCACCCAGGTGTTAAATGCTTATATTCTTAACTCAGTGGAGCACAAGCTTAAAAGGCCTCCCTGTGTCCTCATAAATCAAAAATATCGGAATGTCCCTGAAGTCCATTGAGGCTTCCAAGTCCATTTTATGCTGGGAATGCTGTGCTGGAGGGATTTTACTTCTGCTCTAGCTGTGGGTTGCCCTCCGCACGTGTCCAGGAGCACCTGGTTTAGTATTAGTGCATTACAGCAACTGACTGGCTTAATGATTTTTAAATTACATATTGATTTCCTCCTTAATACCTTTCCTCCCCCCTGCTTTGTTTCCCCTCTCCAGCGTTCCGTGGTGACAGTCCCAGTTCACAGCAGTTTTGTTCAGCATTTTAATACTCTTGGCACAGAGGTCAATATTTGTTCTCTTACCAACCTTTTTGCTCAATAACAACCCTTTAAATCTTGGGAATGAGCTGTTTCCTCTTCAGACTGTAAGGAAAGGGGTTGGGAAGTGGGAGCATTCACACAGCTGTGTTAACAAAGGAGTTGGCATCAAGAGGATGTCTTAGTTTGCTAATGTGGATTCTCAAGCCCAGCAGAATTTGAGCATCTCTGCCATCCTGTGTTTGATCCTTGGCCTTTGGGCAAGGGAGGGGTGTCAGGATGTGTCCTGGCCTGTGACACAAAACCAAAGGAGACGTGGCAGATAAAGAGCATTTGTGGTGGGGAGACAGCTTTGGGGGTGTTATGCTTTGACTTTCCCTCTGTTTTGTAAAGAAATATGTATTGAAAATGTAATAAATATGCAGTTAGATAAGCAGTGACACAAAGGCTGGTTTATCTCTCTCTCTAAATATTTGGCTGCTGTTACCTTGCTGTCAGAATACACAGCCCAGGTGTTTGAAAGGGAGATCTGTGGAGAATCCATTACCTAGATTTCCCATTTACATATTTTGGTGTGTGTCTGGTAGTTAATAGGAGCCTGGATTTAAGTGAATAGCAGCCTGGATTAATGTGGCTGAAGCAATGAAGTGTGGAAGGTTGTAAGAGGCTGCAGTTTGGCCACAGCAGAGCGTGGAGGATTATGCCTCAGATTTAAAAGGTGATTTCGTGACTGCTTACCACCCCTTTGGGGAAGGTTTAGTACCCTGTTCCTTAAGCTGTGCTTAGGGATGGTACTGCTGTTGCATCCATTTCAGTGCCAAGGCAGGTTTAGAGGTGTTTTAAGCAGAAGCCACGAGGTGCAGAGTGAACTCCAGTTACTAACCTGTGCAAGATGTCTTTGGTCTCTGGTCGTAACAGAAGGCCAGGACTTGCCCCAAGTGTTATGTTTATGCCCAAAGTCTTGAAAACCTGGAAACTCTGTCTCTGCATCTGGCCACCAGGAACTCCACTTCGATGGCAAAAATTGGATTGGAGATCTTGGAGAGAGACTCTTTCCAAGGGCCTGGAGGGACAGGACAAGGGGGAATGGCTTCAAACTGACAGAGGCAGGGTTAGATGGGATACTGGGAGGAAACTGTTCCTGTGAGGGTGGGCAGGCCCTGGCCCAGGTTGCCCAGAGAAGCTGTGGCTGCCCCTGGATCCCTGGAAGTGTCCAAGGCCAGGTTGGACAGGTCTTGGAAGCAACCTGGGCTAGTGGAAGATGTCCCTGCCCATGGCAGGGTTGGAACTGGATGGGCTTTAAGGTCCCTTCCAACCCATTCTCTGATTCTCTGACTCTGTGATTCTATGTTCAGTGATCTCCTCTCACTCTTCAGAAGGGTCCCTGACATTTCCACTTCCCCACTGCCATCACAAGATGGCATTCCAGGCCTAAAAGCTGAGCCTGCTCATCTGATGCTTGGAGGTCTTTTCCAGCCCCTGAAATGTCCAAGGCCCGAGGAAGCTATGGATTAACCCTGCCTGCTGAGCTCCTCTGCCAGGTCTTAGACCCGATACTGCCTTTTAATCACATCCCTTTAATGTCAAGGCTGCATTTTAAGCACCTGGAATGAAACTGCAGCCGTTACTGCTGTAACCTCTGAGCCACCTGACTGCACTGAGTGAAGCCAGTCATAGTTTCGACAGTTAATGGCATGCAGAGCACTTTAATCTTGACCTGCAGCATCTCTGGCTCTTGCAGGGTCTCCTCTGCTCCTCTGCTAATCAGACCAACCCATGGAATAGTTTAAGACATGGCCAAATGGAGCCAAGGGCGAACCATGAGCAAAATGTATCTGACTCATTTTGTTGCAAAGCACTGTCAATGTAGAACTGCCTTTTGTTTGCCTGAGAATGATTTGAGAGAGCCTTTCAATAATTTATACCTTTAAAATAACAACAACAAAAAGAGAAATCCCTTGTCTTAGACAGGATTTTTAAAAAGTAAAGCTTATTTTGAGTTAGGTGCATAAAGCCGTGGTGTGGTGTGTACCACCTCTGTGTACCCCCTGCTACCCCTGCCCTCATGGGAGCATCTTGTCCTGACCACCTGCCCACCCAGGGCAGGACCCACAGCCAGCAGCCATGGATCAGTGTGGCCACATCGGTGAGGGACTTGCAGATCACCTGACACCCACAAACCTACAGGACAGGAGCCCCATTTAAGCTCAGCCCTGGAGCTTCCCTCATCCAATGACAGATGCTGCAGGAGAACCTTGGCTCCTGGAGGGACCCTCACACACATTGTAGCTGTGTCTCTTGCTGTATTTTCCAGCTGAACTTTTGAGCCACGTTATAGCTGTGCCTCCAGTCCCTGTCCTTGGCTCCTCTCTGGGCTCTGGACTGGGGTCATTGCAAGCTGTACCTGGGATGGTGACCCTGTAACCAGCCCTGGCCATAACCCTGTAACCCTGGCCATGCTCAGAGCTGGTGGGAGTCTGCTGAATGATGGGACATCTCTGCTGAGCTCATTTTCCTTCCCCTTCCCCTTCCCCTCCCATTTTTGGCAGACAGTCAGAACAAGACCTGTTCCTCTGTACATCCACCTGCTCCTCAGTGGCCCTCTCCAGGTGGCGGTGGGAGGGAGCTGTCCCACTGTTCTGTGGCTGTATCAGACGAGGGCACAGGGCTGGGATAACGTCAGGCTTGCTGCTCCCACACGTCAGTGGGTGCTCCAGGCTTCATCCACTAGTTGCTCCCTGCAAGAAGAACCCGTGATCCAATGATCTTCTCTGGCCAAGGGCCTGCAGCCTTTCACCAGGGCTTAGTATTTGCCTGCCTGCTGGGACCCTGCCTTCAGCCCCTCTCCCCATTTCCCTCCCTCCAGGCCCACCTGGGTCTCCTCTCCCCCCCAGAGCCTTGGTCTCTTTGTTGTTCAAAACGTGCTCAGGCAGCACAAGGGGCCTGTGCAGTTCCCTCTGTGCAGTTCCCTCTGTGCAGTTCCCTCTGCTCTGGGCTGAAACTACTGCAGAGTAATTTCTTTTTCCATTTGGTCTCTGGCAGAGCCCTGGAGCTCTGCTCCCTTCCCCTCTCATCCCTGCTCTCCTCCTGCTGAGCTCCTCCCTGCCCCAGTCTCCTTCCCTGGTGTCCCTTTCCTCTTCCAGCCCCTATTTAACCCCCATTTTTTTGCTCCTCTCCCTCCTTCAGTGCTCCCATCCAGAAGACAATTCATAATCCACAAGCTCTCTTACTCAGTGCCTGTCATCCAACAGATCCTAAGCCACTTTCTCCCTGTGATAAATGTGATCTCATCCTATGGAGAGGATCCCCGAGGTCACAGGTCACCACTGGGATCTGTGGCAATCCCACGGCACCAACCCCAAATGTACAGGGGGTGTAGGAACTGCCTTGTCCCAAGCGTGGGCACCACAACCTGCCCCTCTCCCAGCTGTGTGCTCCCTTTGGGAATTCAGCTCCACAGCAAGTCCCACCAAACACACCTGTGTCCTTCCAGTGGCCCACTGGCAACAAGGAAAACTGTGGGACAAGTGACCATGGACAGGGTAAGCCCATGGAGCAGAGCTGGAGGAGCCTAGCACAGCTAACCTGAGCTGTGCTGGAGCTCTGATGACCCTAAATCATAGTGACAGTAAATCCCAGTTACTCTGAGCTGCTGTGCTGCTGCCGGTTTAAACCTGTGAGGTTTCATAAAGCCTGACTCCAGTCCCAAGGGATTTTAGGCAGTGAATTTTAGGGTGGTGTGAGCACAGCCCACATGTCCTGGGGTTGGGTGCTGGGGAGAGGTGGGTGAGCACATCAAGAAAAGCACCAGCCCAGCACTTTGAAGCAGAGCTAACCAGGAACAGCTTATTCCGTTAAAAAAAAAAAAAAAAAAAAAAAAAAAACAACGGGAAAAAATACTTGCTCTTAATTAGGACAGAAACCTCGAGATAGACATTTTTAAAGAAAAAAACTAAAAATATAATTTTTGCTTTGATTTGAAAACTATTTTGGCTCTTCAAACTGTAAGATAAAACACATTGGGATTGATGATGCATTTCACAGCAAAAATACAACCCTTTTCATCTTGAAAATGCTGAAATGGGTCGTTACGAAATTTTCAACATTTCCCCCCTTTTTTTAAAAACCAAAATTTTTAATTTAGCTGAAATGTCTTCCCCCACCCCACCCTGGAAACTCTTGATTGCATTTTTACCCAACAGCTTCAATTAGAATTAACAATTACAGCTGATTCTTGGCTGGGTGATAAACAGCTGGACTGTGAAAGCCCTCTCTGCTCTGGGACTTCCAAACAAGCCCCAGCACTGGCAGTTTAGCCCTCTGCAACATTCTAGACTTGTCTAGTCACTGGAATTTATTTTTCTTTCCTTTTTCCCTCCACTCTTTCTCCTCTGAGGGTTAGTTTTTACCAGTGCAGCATCTCTAACAGTTGGGGAACTTCACAGTGAGTTGAGATCTCATTGATTTCTTGAGGAAGAAGCCGCATACTAATTTTTCCTATTTTTCTCCCCTGAGGAATACAGGTAACAGCCTCAGGAAGGCAGCTGGGTTTGTAGATATTATGTTTGCCTGCTGGCTGACAGGAAGGTCTGAGGTCTGTGGGACCATCGTGGGACACAAGGAGACCTCGGCTGGCCTGGTGCAGTGTCTGGAGATGACACTGCTGTTGCTGGTAAAGCTCATGGGATGAAAGCAGAATAGGTTAAGCCTGAGAAAAGCATCAGGTGAGGGTCAGGGGATGGATCAGGTCATGCTCTAGCCAAGAAGGAGGCCAAGAGGGGCATCCTGCTTAAACCAGGGCCTCTCAGGCTGAGGAGAGCCTGGAGACAGGCTTGTTGCCGGCAGCAGCTCAGCACCCCAGGGCAAGGGCTGGCCCTTGGTGCCTCTGCAGCAAACCCCTCCATCAGCTGGGGGGTTCCCAGGCTCCAGCCCACCCTGCAGGGCTCCAGAGCCCAGCAGAAAGTGCTGCAGGGAATCCCAGAGCTTTTCAGGGCTGCAGGCCAGGTCAGAGCCTTCTTGGATGGCATCTCAAGGTTTGTCCAGGGCCTTCTACCATGTGTTGAGGGGCTGGGGGTTCAGGTGCCACCTTGCCAATGCTTTCCTCTGCATTGAGGAGGATTTTCACACACCCCAACCCTCTGGGGGCAAGGGAAGGAACAGCTCAGCAGTGTGAATGGAGAGGAAGGGCATAGTGGTAAAGAGGAAGGGCAGACATTACAGTCTGCTCTTAAACCCCCTAAACTCTCCATTTCAGCCACCCAGGCAGGTCCAGCCTTTGCAGGCAACCTTCAGAGAGCCAACAGGCACTGGGGCATCCTCCTTCTCCAAAACCAGTGTCCCCAGTGCCCCCAGTGCCCACTGGCACTGCCCTGCTGCTGAGTCCAGTGCTTTCCATTGCTACTCATCCCTGTGCTGTGAGGGCTGATCTCTCCCTGGAAACAAGCCCATGGCTCCAGCCTGTCCCACCTCACTCCTCCCATTGCCCTGCCAACAGTTATGACCGTCCTGGACAATCCTGAGGCAGCATTAAGCAAGAGGGAGATTTCCATACAGAAGCAGCCATGTGATAAATGGATTAAGAAATTTTGTGCAAATTAAAGCCTTTCTTCACACTTCTCACTTACAACTCTTCACCTGTTGCTCTTTTCCTTCTACTCCTGTACAGAAATCCCTGTGGGCCTCATCCCCTTTGCTGCTGTTTTCTCCCCACGGTGACCCAGGGACGTGGCTGGCAGCCCCCACTGCTCTTTGCTACCCAGTTTCCCCAAAATCGTCACTGGGCAGACACTGCTGCTCCCAGGCCAGTGCTGCAGAGAGGAGGATGCTGTGAGCACATCTTTTTTATACACAAACCAACCCAGGAGAGGGGCTGTAAATGCCTCTTTATTTCCATATTTATCATTACACTTCAGATGGATGAGGAACTCAATGGAAAGTTTAGATGAAAGAGGGAAAAAATGAAAAAGTGTCAGCAAGAGACAGCTCAGCTTAGAGACTGGCAGCCCCAAGGGCTTCCATGAGCAGGAAGGCTTTCAATTACCACTCTGCTGCTCCATAACATCCTCATTTCCCCCACTGCACAGAGGGAGGGATGGGCAGCTGAGGAGCCCTGTCATCCTGTGAGCCCACTGTTCTCCCAAAGACTGCAGCCTGGTCATTGCAGGGAGATGGACCTGAGAGCCTAAAGCAGCATTTTTGGTCTTGGTGGTGTTTCATGGGGTGATTCCTTCCCAGATTTTGGAGGGTAGCAGGAGCTGCAGATAAATGGAGAGGCTCCAGAAGTATCTCCAGGTAATGGGCACCTTGGCCACTTGTGCCATGGTGGAAAGGAGCCACAAAGCTCTGGACACCTTCAGAACACCCAGCACTGGGCACTGGTGATGGATGGAGATTTAAAGCCCATTTTTGCAGGGAAAAATGGTTCATAACCATCCCCTCTCCTTTAAGTGTGTGGCGCCGCTAAGATGGATGATCTCCTTGTTTCCACCTTATGGGACGTGTTTTATGGGTTGTCCCTGCCCTTGCTCAGAACCCACGTGTGCTGTGGTGTGGAGATGCTTCAAGTGCAGTGCAGAGGAGGTGGTAGCTGGGGTGTGGCTCCTGGGTGAGGCAGCTGGAGCAGCAGGGATGGGGCTTTCCAAGGATCTGAAACCTTCAACCCTGGAAGGGGACTGTCAAGGGATCCTGGCTCTGCTGAGGGCTAACCAGGGCTGTGTCCTGCCCAGGGCCCCTGTTCCCTGGGGAGAAGGCAGGAAACAGAGCTGCCCCATTGCTGTCTGCACAGGCCCCCTTCAGCCCCCACATTGGTGACTTTACTTTTACCCCAATCCCTGCTCGGGTTCTATAAAGACCCTGCCCAGGTCACTTGAGGTGACTCTTAGAAAGGGTCTCTGGGACACTGCTGCCCTCGCAGCTGAGCTGGTGCCACTGAAAACTTGATGTTCCCTTACACCAGTTCTGTACCCGCCAGGTCCCTCTGCTCTTGCTTCAGGATTTATTCTCCTCCCTGCCTCTAACTCATTTGTGCACAGCTTGGGATTGATCCCTAATTTAATCCAAACCCACACCAAGTGGGAGTGAGGGAGAGCAACCCAGGGGGACCTGCATATGGCAAAGCACTTGGCTGTGAGGGACAGCGTTGTTACTGCCCTGGATGGAACGCTGGAGTCGCCTGGCATCAAAACAAGGCAGAGCTGCAGCCGTGGTTACATTCAGGACATACAGCCAGGGCCGTAGACACACCCAGAGGGAGAACAGTCCTCAGGGATTGTCACCCACCGGCATCCTGACCCTGAGCTGTGCCACTGCTACCTGGGCAGCAGCTCACCCGTAAAGCCTCATGCTTTACCCCCCTCTGGCAGAGTCCCTCTGAGGGCAGGGGTGCCCCCTGGGCCCATCCCACTTCCCACTCTGGAGCCTCCGAGGGATAAATGGCAAAAGGATGAGACAGTTTCTTTGACAGTGAATGAAACAGGATTTGTGCTGCTGATGATGAGAGGCTGCAAGTGGGATCCTTCTGATCCTCGTGGCAATTCAGAGAGGCTGATGCTGAGGTGGCAGAACTGGTCCTGTCATAGCCCCATGTCCCAACACACAAAATGCGTGAGAAAAAGCATTTTAGCAGTGAGTGTGTGACCCTGCAGCTATGATACCCTAACCCATCTCATCTCAAGCCCTGGGGTCCCCTCTGGGTGTACATGCACTGCAAAAGCCTCTGCTCTGGCCTGGGCTGGGTCATGGCTCACTCCTTGGGCTGTAAAGACACATTTCATCATGTCAGCATGGCAAGTGGCTGCTGCCGAGACTGCAACAGGCTGGCAGGGGATGCAGCACAGCACTGGACCTGCAGGCTCTTCAACAATTACACCCACTCCAGCCCAAATTTCATGTCGTATTTTGCTACAGCATGACTAACGTAGTTAAGAGGAAGGAAAGGCCTGGGAGAAAAGTGTTTCAGGCAACAATGCTGGTAGGACTCTGTCTAGACTTGTCTGGCCACAAATCCATCTATTTTGGTACAATGCCTGGACCTGCCACTTGCAAATGTGACCTAATGAGTCTCCTGCAGCCCGTGGAGTTTGCTTCTTATCCACTGGAATGACACCTCTCATGCTGCTCCTGGTGTCCCTCCAGAGCAAAAAGGGCAATTGAACCCTCCGGATGTCTCTGCCTTGCTGTGTTGAACAACATCTCATCGCTTTCTTCCGGATCTTCCCCCAACCAAAACTACTTGCAGGTACTGTAATATGAAAAATCACTGGAAATGAAGAGTTACCTGGTGAGGGGCAGTGGTGTGAGGCTTGCCAGCATCTTGTGGCTTTATTTTGCTTTTGGACTTAAACTGAATGTCCAGTTACATGTCTGAGGGTGTTCAGCACGAGCCAGGTAAATTAATTTCTGACTAAATTTGGGACACGTTGCCATGGCTGAGCTGCTGGAGAAGCCAAACGGCTCTGAGGACGGGAGGTTGCTCCAGCTGAGCACACAGGGCTTCCAGGCCCAACCCACATGACCTTTTCCTGAAGGCAATCTGCATTTGTGTTGGCCCAAGAGCCATCCTGTGGCACTCAGCACCATCCTCATAGTAATGGCAGTGTCTCGGCTCTGGATAGGAGCTGGAAAACAGTAATCCTTGTAATCAAGTAATTAGGGCAGCTGGAAAGGCAAGGGGAAGTTTTATCAACCTTATTATGATAGTGAATCCCAGTGCAGTGTGAAGCTGTTGATCTGGGCTTGTGCAGAGCAAGAACTAGTTCTGTATTGCCCTGCCCAGGGGCCTAAGCTCTCCCTGCTGCATCACTGCTCCTTAGGACTGGCCCAGCTTTTCCCAGCCCTCAGCCTCCTTCACTTTTACATTGTGAAGCTGTTGATGGAGAAGCCATCAGTGCTGTGTCACAAGGAATAACCCAATTCTGCCTCTCAGCTTCTCTTGGGCATCCCAGGGAGGGGATTGTCCCGCTCTGCTCTGGGGCGGCCTCACCTCAACACTGGGGCAGTTTGGGGGGACACAGCGGAAGGGAGAGATTGAGCCATTGGAGAGTGTCCAAAGGAGGCCACGAGGATGGGGAAGGGCCTGGATTTGAAGCCGT
>JAWMRA010000028.1:1510993-1523018 GCA_035584735.1 Pseudotriccus pelzelni | reverse complement strand
GCACAGGGGGTGACTCTTGGGGATGGGCCTGTGCAGGGCCAGGGGTTGGACTGGATGATCCTTGTGGGTCCCTCCCAGCTCAGCATATTCCATGATTCTGTAGTTCCATACCAGACCCAGCATCCTCTGTGCGCTCCCAAACCATGGCTGGAGAATCACCCATCTTTTCACTCCACACTTCCCGAAATAACCCTGTGTTCAGAGCACTCAGGGGGGCACAGGGCAAACCCCATCCTTGCCCAAGGGTACAAACACATTCTTTGTCTCTGGGCAGTATGTTATTCCCGGGATGAGCTATTTAGCAGCAAGCTCATAAGCAGTGCTTAATAAAGCACCTACCATCAGGATGGGCAACAGTACTGAAGATTTGCCTCTCTCCAGGGCTTTCCTCCTGGCTCGAGGTTCCTGTGGGATAACCCACCAGGGGCCAGGGCCTCTTGGCCACACCGTCGGGGTTCAGCACGTTTACAGCACAACCACTGTGTCCACAGGCTGTGACTTCTTGCGAACGCAGGTTTTTGACACTGAGAATCATAGAATCATAGAATCAACTGGATTGTAAAAGACCCCTGAGATCATACAGTCCAACCCTTGCTCCAACTCTGCCGTGGTTCCCAGCCCATGGCACTGATGCCACATCCTGTCTCACCTCAAACACCTCTACGGATGGAGAATCCATCCCCTCCCTTGGCAGCCCATTCCAGTGTCTGATCACTCTCTCTGTAAAAAATTCCTTCCTAATATCCAACCTAAACCTCCCCTGGCACAGCTGAAGACCGAGCCCTCTTGTCCTACTGCTGGTTCCTGGGAGAAGAGACCAACCCCCACCTGGCTACAACCTCCTCTCAGGTAGTTGTAGAGAGTGATGAGGTCTCTCCCCTGAGCCTCCTCTTCTCCAGGCTCAACAACCCCAGCTCCCTCAGCCTCTCCTCGTAGGACTTGTGCTTGAGATGGCTCAGTTCTGCCTGCCTCTGGTGGCCGAGGTAGATTGGGTTCTTTCCAAGTGTCTGGAGAATTTGCCATTGTTTAGAAACAGAATCAGAACTTGCTGAGGGTGTGGGTACCTTGGAGTCCCACAGCACTGCAGCCCTTTGATTCTCCCTGAAACAGCTGCTGAACCTGCTTGCAGAGGGGTCCCGGGCTGGAGGTGAGGGCTGTGCCTGGTGCTGGCACTGAGCCAGGCCAAGTCACTGTCCACAGGGCTTCAGGGTGGAAATGGAGCATGGGAATTTGGGGGACCCTGGCTCCTGACGTCTGTGCAGCTGTAAGTGCATGAAAAGCATTGCTGTAAATGACAGACTTGTGTCTGCTCACCCCTTCCTCGGCATCTCGGTGTAACACTTCCCATGCTCCAGGAGCAGCCTGTGTTGTTCGCCTTGCTGGAAGCAGCCCTGCCAATCCTTTCCAGCTCTCCCGGTGCCTGGCTGAGGGGGTGTGCTGTGCCGGTGGGAGGGTCCTAGGGAGCAAGAATCCTGCCCAAGGAAGGCTGGCACGATGGGGTCCAGTGCTCACTGATAGTCCCTGTGGCTGGAGAGGAGTCTTGGTACAGATAAAAAGGTCTCTAAATATAATTTGTCATCAGATGCTCTTTAATTAAACTGGATAAACCCCCACACAGCTGAGATCTGTGCTATACTGCATGTGCCAAGGGGAATGCCCTGTGCCTGATTTTTTTTCTTCCCTTGTTCCTTGCTTTAGGCTGCCAGATTTCCCATTTTCTCGCTTTTTGTTGCTATGTAGTGTCACTCAAGGCTCTGTTGCTGAGTTTTGGGACAGACAGTTGCTTTTTGGTGACTTAAATCAATGTCTTCTGCTTCTGCTGTCCCTTCTTTGGATCTTCTGCCTTTTTCCCAACCACTCTTGCTTTTCCACAAGCAAAAGCATCCAGGCACCTCGGGCTTCTTGCAGACTCATTTTCCTAGGGCTGTTACTCGTCTTCTGTGGAAAGAGCAATTCTTCTGGCTGTGGCAGGGCTCAAGTGGCTGTTCCCAGATGGAGCACACTGGAACACCTGGAGCCAGTGGCTGAGCTGTGGGCTGAGAGATGTGCCCTCAGTGCAGGCCAGTGAGTGCTTGAGCCTGGTCTTTGCAGACGCAGGTGAGTGATTTGTGTTCCCCACAGTACTGCTGGCATGATTAACTCTTGCAGATGTGCCCAGAGCAGTTTTAGGGGCTTGTCCTCCTGCCCAGCAGGATGACAGAGAGAAGGACATTCCAGGCTCTGTAGTTTAATGGCTCTTGTAGGACTGTGCAGCGAGGAGGGAACTGCGAGGGACGTTGACAAAGGTCTGGAATGGCACAAGGCCAGGGCAGGGGAAACTTCAGCAGTGCTCAGGAATGAATGAAAAAAAGGCTCCTGGACTATTGAAAAGAAAAAATTAGTAATCTGTAATTCAAATTTGAGGGAATTCACTTGTGAGAGCACATGCTGGCTGGGAGGGGAGGACCATTTGCTCAGATGGGTGATAATCCCTCACGGTGTATTCCCACCTTGAGGCTCTTTGATGGACCTTAACCTTCCTCAGGCCTCTTGAGGATGAGGAGGAGGTGTGCCACTGGATGAGGAGTTTCTGGACTATGTGGGGCTTCAGCCCAGTGTGATGATTCAAACACCAAATTGTTATTACTACTGGATGGTGCTGGTGCTGCCGCACGTGGGAGCGCTGCAGAGGACTGTGGCTGCCGTGTTTCACAGTGAGGAGTGTGCTGGGCTCCGAGAG
Organism: Pseudotriccus pelzelni; assembly: GCA_035584735.1. Taxonomy (NCBI): domain Eukaryota; kingdom Metazoa; phylum Chordata; class Aves; order Passeriformes; family Tyrannidae; genus Pseudotriccus; species Pseudotriccus pelzelni. Next base: position 1,520,299 of record JAWMRA010000028.1, on the reverse strand, counting down.
CACTTGGGTCTGACACCGCTCAGCTTCTTGGATTTCTCCTTTGGAGTTTGGCAGCCATCTGCTTCAGGGAGTACAGTGGCCTCATAAGAGTTTATTTGATCTGACACATGACAAATTGTTTCTGCTGGCGGCTACTGGAGGCACAGTGTGTTCGCTCTGCGGGCACTGGGAAGTTGAGGAAGGCAGGCCTGCCCGCCTCCTCCCTTAGGAGACATCAGTGGACGGAGCGTGTCTTGCACCCCCCTCCCATTCCAGCCTCCCTTTTGCTGTTGTTAAACTGTGCTGTTTGCGTAGATTATGAATGTTTGTGTGCTGGGCGTTCCTGAAGGTACTGGCTCCTGCTGTGTGTTGGAGTGCGGGGCAGAGGAGAGCCTGTGTTCTGGAACAGGACCCAGGTGCCATTAAAGATGCTTTGTTAAGTTGCTTTTTTTAGGGCACCCTTTTAACTCTGCAATGAGGAGTGGAATATTACATTTCTCAGCAGAATAAAAAGTACATGTTCCCTGTGAGATACTGTAAATACATTTTATCTGTTCTATTACCTGCAATTTCAAGAATATGTCCCCTAAGCATTTTAATCTTGTTCTCCAGAGTTGTCTCAGGGTGAGGAATTGCTCCTATTTGCAACTTTGGGAATGATTACCTGTTCATTAATTTCTTCTCTTTCCTGCTGTCCATCTATTATTGCTTCCAAGAGAAAGAAGCTCTCTGTAAATCTGCCCCAGAACAGAGCTGAGAGCTTGATTAGACGCAGAGTTATGTGCGCTGGGGAGGTGTTTGTGAGGGAGGATCCCATGGCTGTGCTCGTGGACAGCCCCACGGCGTGCCCTGGCTCCTCTGGCAGTCCCAATGCCCTTGGCCACGCAGAGCTCACACGATGCCCAGACTGGCTCCTGGCTCCTTGCCCTGAGAGGAAGCGAGCGCGGCAGGAGCGCATATCAGGGCACACCTGGAGCACTGTGCTGAGGCAGAGGCTGAGGATCAGGGCAGCTCAAGCACCCCAGCAGTGCTTTGCCTCGTGACGTGCTTTGCCTGCAGTGCCAGGCTGCTGTTATGAAACAGGAATGGGATGGGACAATGTGGAGCGGTTCCCGCTGTCCTGCTTTTGTCCAGCAGCTAAAAGCCAGTTCAGAGGTTTTTGTGGAAGTGCTGTTTGCTTTGGTCTTTTTTTGCTCGCTCTTTAAGTACAGCCTTGAAAGAGCTGGAGACTGCAGGCCACTGTAATTATTATTTCTTCCTGAACAGCAGAATAAGTGTGCCATTTATTGCATAAATGACAGGGTCCTTGCCTTGGAAAATATATGCAGCTTGTTCCCACTGCTGCCAGCCCTTCGACATGTGAGTAACTGCCCCTGCCCAGTTCTGGGTGCAGAGAGATTTCTCATTCCCTGGTTGGAGTCGGTGCCAAAACTTGTCTTTACTTGTGACATGAGTGGTCACTGTAAGTCACTGTGGAGACTGTCACTGAAACAGCCTGGATTCACAGGGCAGCTTCATTTAGGTGGCAGCTGATGGAGAAGCTGTAGAATACTTTGGGATAAAATCTGCATGCAGGAGGAGACAGCTGAAATCTGTGGTTGTTGTGGGAGAAGCCCTCTCCGAACAGACATGTCCTGGCATGGATGTGCCATGTCCCCACCTGCTGTGGCACCGCCGGGACGCAGAAGCAGCTGCTCAGGGTGCTCTGCTGTCTCACGGCAGAGGAAGGTGCTACAGGTGCATCTTTGATCAGAGCTCAGAGTGTTGTGGCTGCCAGCTCTGCCAGCAGGCAGGGAGCATTCGTGTTCTTGGCTTTGCCATTAGCCTCACAGCAAAGGCCAGGAAATGGAGAGCGAAGATCCCCTTGTCCTTTGCTGCTTTGGGTGTTATGGTGTCTGCAGAGGCAGCAGATGCAGCAACAGCCAGGACTGCCAAAGGAAGGACCCTTCGTGGACTGGTGCTGCTCAGCTACTGAGATGTCAGTCCGTGAAATGGCTCTTTGTAGGGTGTTCCCACTGAAAGGATGTTCCCTTTGAGTGTCCGGACCTCCTGCTGTTGGTCTGAGCTCCAGATGAGAAACAGTGCACTGACTGGAAGGTGCAGAGGTTGCAAACACTTTCACTGTCCCTTGGAAGGGAAAATTGTGGAGGAAACCCACTCAGTTCTGGTCATGTCTTTGTTCTCCTCCTTCCCCAGTGCAGGTTTTGGGCTGCTGTGGCTGAGGGGCAAAGGGATGGAGCTGAGGTACTGCTGCTGAGTGAACCCCATGGCTCTGGGGAGCAGGGAGCACGGTCCTGGAGCTCAGGAGGGGCCTGTGACCTGGGAGCTTTACTATTACTACTTTACTGCTGCTTTAGTTCTCTCTCCATGACCCTTCACTGTGCACACCTGTATGGCCCAGCCTTCCAGTTCAGGTATCTGTAGCTGAGCAGTTACTGGAGCCTCCCCTCTGCAGAGGAGCCCTGCAGACCCCACAGCCCTCGAGTGCAGGGGCTTGTGTGACTCTGGCACATGCAGGGTCCTGTGGTGGCAAAGGCGTTCACAGAAATACTGTTTTGTAACTCTGCTGGGATCCAGGGGATGTTCAGAGGCAGGTTCTTCACTTTGTCACCGTGTTATAGCGATTTAAGGCCGAGGAGCTCTTTGAAGCACCAGTGCAGCTCTTCTGCCATGACAAGGTGGAGATGAACGCCAGTGTGACTTCCATTCCCCAAGGAAAATGCCCTTTTGCACAGATCACAAGCCATGGCTGTGCTGCTGTTTGAAGAGACCAGAGGAATCTCAGAGCCGGGCGCTTTGTGCCACATCAAAGCCTTTCTGCCTGAAGCCGAGGTGCTGAGGAGCTTCAGCTCTGTGTCCTTCATGTCTGGGCAGCAAAAGGAAAGAAGGTCCCTGAACTGGGAGTCACTTGGGGGATCAAAGCTCAGCTTAGCAGAGGCTGACGAGGCGAAAAGCAGGATGGCAACAGAAAGGACACAAATCTTGTGGATGATCTGGGCCAGGTGATAACAGCAGTCAGGCCTCCAGAGGGACCTGTGAGGCCTTCTCTGCTGGAGGAGTGGGGCTGGCACCTACCGCTGAGGAGGCAGATGTGCAGTGTCCTACACCTGGGTGGAGCAGTTCCTTGGTGCCTGAGGGCTTGGTTAATAAGGATGATGCACAGTAACATTTCAAACTGTTTTTTCCATGCATTGTTACTAGTAACATATAAATAGCTCTAAAAGGCAACTAATCAGTCCCCAAAGTAGGGGTGGCAGATGATGAACAACAGGAGAGGGAAGGAATTGTGTTTGCTTTCAGCTTTCTGTGTCTGTGCATTTACTTCTGCATTGGCAGTCCTTGGAGCTCTTTTTATTTTAAATTTCCTTAGGAAAATCCCTGCTAAAGGAATGCTGCCTGCTATGACTGGCTGTTCTGCTTTGGCTTCAGCCTGAGGAGCCTCTGATAACTGGTGAACAGGACTCGCTTTTCAGTCTTGGTGGGAAATGCCTGTGTAGGGGAATGGAAACCATCATGTGTGTCAGTTCTAGGTGATGGCAGTGCCAGTGTCTCAGCTCTCTCTTCGTGCTCGTTCCTCTCCCAAGGTTCATTTAATTGCTTAACAAAGGTGTCCTCTGGGACCACTGGGAAAGCACTAATGCAGTGAAAAATATAAGCAAACTTGGATTAAGCCTTTCATCTGAGCACAGAAAGACAGTGATGGAGACCTCAGTGGAAGGAGCCCCACAATTCCCTCGGTTATAACCATGGCGTCCACCTTAGAAGTGGAGCAACTGAGCTCCAGCATGGGGATTGACTTGTCTGGATTGATGCAGGGATCTGGGACAAAGCCAGAAGGGAATCTGCTTAGTTATGTTCATCCCCAGGGAGCTTCTTACTCCCCTTAAGGGGAGTTTTTGAGTTTGGCTTCTTAGGGATTTATTCTGAGTTTTGGTGCCAGTCTGGCAGGTTCTGGGTTGGTTTGGCCCATGAGGTGGTTCCCGGTGGTCTCCACCTTTTCAAGTGGGACCTTGCCACAAAACTGGAAGCACTGGGGAGCCCAGCTCACTTGCAAGGGAGGTGCTGAGTTGGCCATCCAGCCAGGCATTCCATGAAATGAATCCTGCACGTTGAATGCATGCCCTGTTAATCCTGGCCACACAATCAGGCCATGCAGCAGGTGAGCCCTATGTTTGCTGCCCACATGCCATGTTGTCCCTCATCTTCCTGTCTCCCGGGTTGTCAAGGGCAGCAGGAGCTGTCCCCACACCCGGTATGCCACACAGAGGTGAGAAAATGCATTTTTCATAAACTTCACAGCTCACTGTTCCCACTGGATCAATAGGGCGGCTGGAGAAGTCTTCACTTGCCCGCTGGTGGCACACCCCTGTGCCAGGTGCTCCTCAGGGCTGTGGCGCTGCCTGGCCTTGGCCAGGCCCGTGGGAACCTGCGGGCCTGCCAGATCTGGCAGGGAGGGTCTTGGGGGATGTACAGCCGTGGGGGATGGACGGTTGTCCTGGGGCTGCAGAGCAGTGCTGGTGCTGCTGTAGGAGTTGTGTGCCTGATCCATCACCATGGGATTTCTGTAACACTGAGCCAGAATTTTGCGTGGTTTTTTAACCTCTTAATTGAGTCCCTTTATATGGAAGGTGGCATCTGACAGGAGAAGGAGGTTGTTATTTCATGTGAGAGCCATAAGTGAACAGCAGGAACCTGGGAAATACAAAACCTGTTTCCAGAGAGGCTGGGACTATGCCAGCTAAATTTTTGGCTCTTTGTGTGCCCAGCTAGAGTGGGACATCAGGGTGCCCTGGGGCCTGGCTGGTGCAGTGTGTGCTTTCTTTCCTCTTAGATTTCCAAGCTCAGCAAAGCAGAAGGAGTAAAAAACCACACTGAACGCTGGCAGACTTCTGGGTTAGTGTGAGCCAAGGTGTCACCTTGCAAATAGGGACTGATTGAAGTGATAGGTCTGAGCGAGGGGAAAAACATCACTCAATATAATTATATGTGCTGTGCATGGGAAATTGCAGCAAGGAGCGGGAGAAGGGAATGGGTACAGGCAGGAGGAGAGGTGTTTCCAGCTGGGGTTTGGGGAAGTGAGGAGGAAGGGGAAAGCTCTTTCACATGATTGAGATTAGACAGTGTGGCAGCTTTCTGAAGGATGTCTGTCCTGAAGGTCCCTGCTCATCTCTTGTCTCCAGGCAAATCCTAAATTGGTGCAAATCAGCCCCTGTGCTCTGGTGTGGGTTTGACCGTCCTCGCTGGCCCCAGAGCTCTGTGGAGCGAGGGTGTCATGTGGGAGCACAGGCAGTGGCAGAGCCCTGCCAGAGCAGCTGCCAGGAATTCAGAGATGTGTTTCTTATAAATAATAAATGATAAATGCAGTCCTCTGATCTCTGAGGCGTGCTCTGCTTTTGTACGCTCCATCCTGGACTCAGTGGTCACTCTCTGGTGTGGACGGTCTGAGGGTGCTGGTGGCACACCCGCTGCAGCCCCTGGAATTTTGGGATCGTGCTGAGCCAGGGCGGAGCGTGACCCCTTCTGCCAGCACCGCTAAGGAGCGGCTGGGGAGGGTGAAGCCTTGCTCAGATGTCAGACCGCCGCAGTGTAAAGCTGTGCTCCTGCCCTCTGGAGAGCAGCATTTTGTGTGAATGCTGCTTCCTGAATGAGTTCATTAAGTCAATTTAACAGACTAAACGATGTTTAGTGTTAAACTGCGCGGGGTTGGATAAATGCCGGGGGTGGAGTTGTGGCCCGGTGGAAGGGGTAATTCCAGCTTTATCCAGAAGTGACCCACAACAACCCCCTGCTCTGCTCCCGTGCTGGTGCCGAGAGCTGCCCTCACTGTGCCTGAGCACTGCTGTGCCGTCTGCTGCCCTGGATATATCCATGTCCTGTTCCCACTTCCATTGGTACCTGGCAGCGCTGTAGGAAGAGTAGCTGAGCTGCTGCTGGAGGGGCTGATGTGAGCTGATGGCTGTTAGGGAGCCTGGAGGGGTTATTAATATTTATTGTTATTATTTGCTGGTGGTGGTTATAAAGGTTGCATGACTGCATGGGACATGCCAAGCTCTGTAAACACGTGTTCGTGCTGTGGTTATCCTGCTCCTCCCGCCCCACTGCCCATGTCACAATTCCTCCCCTTGGAATTCCACCACAGTTCCAAGTGGTGCTTCTGCTACAGGACCTGCTGCTGGGGCCAGGCTGGGCCCAGCCTGCAGAGCTCAGCCATGATTTATTCCTGTAAAGCTGAAAGCATGGCCTCCCTGCTGTGTGGGTTCTCTGTAGGCAGCCAAATATGAGAAGGTGTTCCTGCAACTTTTCCCTTGTGTAGGAGTGTTTTTAACACTCCAGAGCAGAGTCCCAGTAGGAGTAAATGATGAGGAGCAAGCAAGAAGAATAAATGGGTTTTTTTAAGGTGTTTCATAAGCAACATCAATGGGATGGTCTGTATGGCAGCTGAGCCCTCCCTGCTGAAATCATGGAGGTGTGAGGATGTTTGCAGACAACCTGTCCTGCCTTTCACCCAGGGGCTTCGTGCCCAGATGGGACCCTCTGGCAGGGGTTGGGGGCTGTCAGTGCAGTGGGCTCCTGTGTAGATTAGTGTATCTATTGGTCTGTCCTGGGGATACTCACTGGAGGCAGGAGTGTGCTTTCCTAGTGGCAGGATGCCTGGAGGAGCAGAGCTGCTGAGAGCACCCTGGGCATCAGACCTCAAGTGAAGTTGTGGAGTCTGTGCCAGCCCAGTGAGGGGGATCTGTTTAGTTTGAAGGGACCTTAAAGCTCATCCAATCCCACCCACTGCCATGGGCAGGGACACCTTCCACTAGCCCAGGTTGCTCCAAGCCCCGTCCTACCTGGCCTTGGGCACTTCCAGGGATCCAGAGGCAGCCACAGCTTCTCTGGGCAACCTGTGCCAGGGCCTCCCCACACTCACAGAGAGAAATTCCTTCCCAATATCCCATCTATCCCTGCCCTCTGGCAGTTTGAAGCTATTGCCCTTTGTCCTATCCGTCCAGGCCTTTGCCCCAAGTCCCTCTCCAGCTCTCCTGGAGCCCCTTTAGGCCCTGGAAGGGGCTCTCAGGTCTCCCTTGGAGCCTTCTCTTCTCTGGATGAACAGCCCCAGCTCTCCCAGCCTGGCTCCAGAGCAGAGGGGCTCCAGCCCTCGGAGCATCTCTCTGGAGTTGCTCCAGCAGCTCCATGTTCTTCTCATGTTGAGAGCCCCAGAGCTGGATGCAGCACTGCAGATGGGGTCTCACCAGAGTGGAGTGGAGGGCAGAAGAGTGGAGCAGAGGGGAAGGACTCTGTTCCTGCCTGGTTTGTCCTGGGAGAGTTGAGGACAAATAAACTGGGGCTCCATCTGGAGAATCACATGGCTCCCTGAAGGAAGCTCCTGATTGTGTTTGGGTTTGCTATTCAGGGCTCCTCTCCTGCTTTGCGTGACGTGATAGGTTCATAATTATGATTTTATTCTGGTTTTATTATTAATTTTTATTCAGATGCAGTTCTTTGATCAGTGAAGTGTATTCAGGTCTCTTCAAGGATCTTTGTAGTTTTAGTACTGGCTTTAATGAAGAGGAAAATTCACTCCTGCCTCTTTTTGGAAATGTTGCTGACCAGGACCTGTCCATGGCAGGAGAGAACTCTGATATGTGCCCTGAACAGGGGGTTCCTGGAGCCCCCAGGTGCCTGTCAATCAACCAGCATGAAACCTGGGCACTGCCCCTGGGGCAGGTGCAGGCAGTCACTAGACCTCACCTTAGGGAAGAGAAAGCATGAAAAGAGGATGAAGATGGGTTTTAAGAGGGGGAAAAGTGCTATCAAAGACTCACAAGTCCTGTTCTTGGTGAAGGCAGGTGGAGGGTTTGGTGGCTTGTTGTGGTTCTTTCCTCATCCTTCCCCTTGGCTTGGATTTTCCATTGCATTGTGCTGCAGATGACTGTCTCCAGGGAAGTGTGTTTGGAAGGACAGGTCCTATGCTCTCTCTTATGGGATCATTTGGGTCTTTAGTATAGGCAAGTTGCCTTTTCATGGCAATTTGTGGAGGAAATCCAGGAAATCCTGTGCCAGAATCTATGGTGCAATGTCCAGGTACTGCCAGGGCAGGGAGAGCTGAGGTGGCTCATCAGGAGTGAGACCTGCCAAGCAGACACATGGTCTTCAGGGCCTGTGCTCCCCAGTCCATGGGTATCTCCAGGCTGGTTTCTCTTACCTTGGGATGTGCTTTCCAGGAGCCTCTGTGTCTGTGCCCCTGGGAAGGAGAGTATGATGGTGGTGTGCAGGTTGGTCCTCTGAAAGCAGAGAATTGTGCAGAGCCAACTAATGACTGGGGGAAGGGGCAGAGCATCCTGTGGTCTCCCAGTAAGCTTCTATTTGTCCACCAGCTCTTTTCTCTCTCATGCACAGGCTGAATTTCAGCTTCCACCCTCCTCTTTCTCCTGTCGGTGTAGCTGTGCAGTCACTGAGCAGGAGGGACTGCTGGCCACGGGATGGCCCCAGGGCATCTGACTGACACTGCTCTGCAGCACGTCAGCAAAAACAGCTGCTCATCACAGAGCTGGGGACCCTCTTGCTCAGGGGAATAAAATTTCAGGTCAGGTCAGCTGAATTTCCTTCTCTGTCTCTGTGGCGTCTCACATCCCTTAGCCTGTCGCATACTGGACACCAGTCATTGCAGTGGCATTGTGTGTGAAGGGGATCTCAGCTCTCATCAGCTGCTGGCAGTCTGTGTCCTCAGTGGCCCTCTCCAATCACACAGCCACTTGCAGGGCTGGCTGTAGAACATTCCCTGAGCTGCTGTTGCCCAGCACAGTTTGTCTTCAGCCGAAGAGGCTGTGAGTGCCAGGAGTCTTTGTGTTAACCGTTCAGCTGAAGGGTAACTTGAGCTGTGTTCCTTGAGATCTTCCATTGCTGAATAGCTCTCCGGTGCTGCCCTCACTCAGTCAGGGAGCTCTGTCAATTATTTCTGCTTGTAGACTCACAATGTGCTGTTGGTACTTCTGTTACCGCTGGCCACCTCCGTGGAGGGTGGCTGGATAGATACCTTCCTGAACCAGGAAATTTGCAGGCAATTTTGCAAGACACATAAGACTCCTCCTGTTCGCTAGCTGAACCCTCAATGAGAACAAGGAATGGCTTATTGTTATATCTTATTGTTATTTTTGTATCAGCCATGGTGTGACAGCAGGACCAGGGCAGGGACTGTCCCTGTGCTGGCCCTGCTGAGGCTCCTCCAGGGCTGTGTCCAGCTCTGGGCCCTCATGGAAGAGACACACTGAGGGGCTGGAGCGTGTGCAGGGAAGGGAACGGAGCTGGGAAGGGGCTGGAGCAGCAGGAGGGGCTGAGGGA
>JAWMRA010000028.1:1445187-1484278 GCA_035584735.1 Pseudotriccus pelzelni | reverse complement strand
TTCCACCAGCCCAGGTTGCTCCAAGCCCCGTCCAACCTGGCCTTGGACACTTCCAGGGATGGAGCAGCCACAGCTTCCCAAATCCACAGTAGCTCAGAGCAAACCATGAGGAAGAGTAGTTTCCTGTCAGGACCTAACAGCCAATCTAAAGCTCCCCAGTCCACTGCCCACTGCAAGGAAAAATATTCCTTCCCTCAGGAAGGGAGGAAAACTGTGTCCCTTTGGGGAGTGCCTGAATCCTGGGGCTCCTACTACATGATCTCACATGCCCTGTTCTCAAATGGAAACTGCTGCTTGTTTGTGATTTTCACCTGGGCGTGGTACAGAAAGAACCTTCCTGTGGCCTCAGGTTCTGATGGAACGGGATATTTCAGGTCGTGGAGCAGGAGCCAAATGACCCCAGTGTCTTGCCTTGCACCTGGGATGCCAGAGGTTAGCCTGAGTCTTCAGAGCATTTTAATTTGAGCCTTTGGTTTTCCTTCTCCTGCCAGTGGGTGTGTGGGAGGCAGCTCCAATCTGGAATCCACCAAAATGCTGGTTCTTTTCCCCGTGTTCTCCTAAAAGCACACACGTCCCACTGCACGCATGAGCATCAATTGACAGCTGAAATACAAAGCCCTGCGTTAAATAAAACTGGGGAAGGCTTCCAAATTCCTGCCTGATGGGTCTTTTTGTAATATTGAAGCAAAAGTAATTTATTTATTAATAGAAATACACCGGAAAACACAGGTTTGCTTTGAGATTGTTTTCAGTTGGTCTCTTAAGTTAGTGAGGGGAGGGAGTTGCCTCCAGATTCTTTATTCTCCAGGTGAGAAGATCAAATGAAAGAGCCTTTTCCCTTAGCTGATGGGTGTGTTGGAGGGGGAGCAGTGGCTTACGGAACCTTGTTGACAACGTGGCCAGGAGCAGCTTTCCGCCTGTTCCTCCCTGTGGCATTAGGAATTGTTTGGAATGCCAGGACGCTCCGTGGCGTTTGATTCTCGTACGGCTGGAGCTGTTCTGGTCGGTAGGAGCATCCTGTGCCTGTGGCACAGACACTCAGCTGGTTTGCCTGGGTCTTGGGGCAATATTCACATTGGATTTGTATCAGAAACACCACACTCTGTGTGCTTACAGTTGGCCAGACCTTTATGGAAGGGACAAAATGATATTTGGAGCTAGAACAATAGAGCCTTATTTCTGTCCTCCCTGTGGGATGGAGTGAGGCTGGACCTGGGTGCAGCCCTAAGGAGTTGGTTTCTGTTGGGAGCAGGGATTAACTTAATTCACCATTCTTCAAGAAATCAACCCCTGCCCCCAATAGTTTTGATTGAATTTCGGAGTGGGTGGCTGTGTGGTTTATTTCTGCCTGGGTTGTACTACAGAGAAATAACCTGGTTTATGAATAAAGAGATGTTTCCCCCTCCCTGGGCAGGGATGTTCCCAGCGACTCTGGTGGCTGCAGTTGTTGACATTAAGTGTGACGTGCAGTAGAAAATAACACGTTTTAGAACCAGCAAATTTTCTCATTTACCTGTGGGGCGGAATTGCTGCTGATGGTGGCGGCTGCAGTCATGGATGTTTAGTGTGACAATGAGTCCAAGGCTTTTCCTGCGGGGAAGGAATGTGTCGAGGTGGATGGGGAGTGGTTTAACCATGGATACACTGGAAGAGTCCTTGCAGAACCCTGGGGGTACTTTGGGCTGGCTAATGGCGGGGCACATGAGATAGGTGGGCTCACTGCTGAGGGCAGAACTGTGTGCAACGGGCATTTCTGGGAGTCTGCATTTTTTGGTGTGATTTATCCAAAACCTCCCCCCTGGTGTTTGTCAAGTTGGACTGTCAGTCTCCTGAGATCAGGGTGGATTTTGGTCAGCCAGAGTCTTGGCATGAAATTGTGTGCAGCAGACCATTAAATGTCATTATCCTGACGTTGGGAATGTTCTCCTCTTTCACAGATGCCTTTGTAAATAGCCAGGAATGGACACTGAGCCGATCCGTACCGGAGCTGAAAGTGGTGAGTTTCTGTTTACTTCTGGCTTGGAAAACATCCTGAAAATATTACACACAAGTGTGAATCTTCCACACTTCATTAAATCTAGTGTTGGGGAAAAAAACATAGGAAGGAATTTTAATCAGTAAAGCATTTTTCTTCCACACAAATATGATAGAATCGCAGAATGGTTGGGTTGGAAGGGACCTTAAAGCCCATCTCATCCCGCCCCCTGCCATGGGCAAGGACACCTTCCACTAGCCCAGGTTGCTCCAAGCCCCATCCAACCTGGCCTTGGACACTTCCAGGGAGGGGACTGTCTTTACGTATCTTCAGCTTTTATAATCATACTTCAAAGACCTCTGTGTATTTTATTGCTGTTTCAATAAACCAGCTTCCAAGGGAGGTCTGACACATCTCTAAGAGGGGGGTGGAAGTTTGCAGCTGATACATAAAGGTCCTTCTGTCTCACCATAATAATTTTTCATCATTTTTTCAAGATGTCTTTCCTCCCTCTCTTAAAAGACTTTACCTGAATTGATACTGAATTAACAAAATATATTCTGAAGGTTCATTTAGTGAATCAAAAGCTACATTTCACTGTGACAGTGAGCAGTGATTTATTAGCTGCTTACAACAACTTGCCTTGGCTGAGCTGTTTTCCATGTAGGGGAAAGAAAAGGCAAAAATAACAGAGGCAGATTCGGGGAGTTTCCCAGATTTGTTCTTTTAAGAGAAGTGGAGGCTGAGATGAGACCTCAAAGTTACTGTGGCCCCATCACATAGAAGTAAAACTCTGAGGAATTTGGGACTGGAAGGTGTTGGTTGGGTAGGAGTGCAACACCGGTGGCTTATTCTGAGGATGCTCTACAGAGGATTTCCTTGCAAATCCCTTGCCCTTCTCTGAGCCCTGCCCGTTCACAGCACCCCCCAGGAAACCTGGGGCTGCAGGTGAGACCCAAGCTGTGCTGTAGCACAGAACACAGACGAGTCCCAAGCACGAGGTGATGGTCTCAGGGTCCATTTTTCTCCTGTGACAGCCTGGCTGCATCGTGTGAGTGCTTGTCTTGGGTATTTTGCCCCCGTGGTGTCTGAACCAGGGGTAGGAAAACAAATTGCAGCTGCAGAGCATTGATTAGCGGTGGGTCAGCATGCCCTGGGTGGCTGTCCAAGGGTGAAAGCAGGACTCTGACCATTACAGAAGTAATAATTGGATTAGAGCGCTGCATACTGTGGATTCCAGCAGCACCAGCTGTGCCTGTGAACTTGTGCTCCAGCAGGGAGGGCAGATTGGCAACCCCAGCTGAAATGTGCTCTGCCTTTGCTGCACATCTGCCCTTGGGGAGCCGCTGTGGCTGGGAGTCCGTTTCTGGGTCATTCCCTTCCTTCCAGCCTCATCCTCGGAGCTCACTGGTGGCTGAAGAAGGAAAGGGCCACGTGAAAGCCAAACCTTCTCCAGCAGTGCGGGTGTGGGGATCAGGCCTGGTGTGGCAGGGTTGGGAAGAAGCCCCAGCCTTATCCTCTGGAGCAGGGTGTGGGGAATAGCTCGCTGGGAGAGGTTGTCCTCTCTGCAGATGCTGCAAGGTCCTTAGGTTGGTCGATTTTTATTTTTGATGTATTTTATAGTGGCTGCTGTTGTACTCTTTGGGCTCTGCAGAATTTTAAAGGGAATAGAAACTGCTCTGGGAGAGCAGGGGAAGCACCCAGGGCTGCAATAAAGGAAGGATTGTATTTCAACATGTCTTTGAGGGAAGAACACCAGCCTCTGCCTCTGCCTCCTGTTTTAGCAATACACTCAGGGCTTGGTTTCTTTCCAGTGTTCAGAAGGATTTTCAAGGTCAGGTTGGAGGAGGTTTGGAGCAGCCTGGGCTAGTGGAAGGTGTCCCTGCCCATGGCAGGGGCTGGGACTGGGTGGGCTTTAAGGTCCCTTCCAACCCAAACCATCCTGGGATTCTGTGATTGGTTTGTGCTGAGCAAATACTTCCATGGAATTTTACCTGAGGATTTTGATGCTTCTCTGATGATCACGAGTGCGATGAGACCTTTGGTATTCCTGGATCCCATGTATCCAAATGTAAAATAAGGAAATGTTAAGTAGAATAAATATGAGGGGTCTTTTTGGATAAAATAATTTAATGTCTTGCGAAAAAATATACAAAGTGCAATCAGAGCAGCTTTAAAATGCCAAGTGCCATCAGTATGTTTAAGCGTTTTCCCCAACAGGCTTTAGTAGGATGTGGGCACAGTGGTTTGGCTTCGTTTTACAGCATGTCTGGCACGTGCAAATAAATGATTCAGTGTTGCTCAAGTCATAACTGACAAGAGCACTGAGTTGTAGCTGAATTTTCTCCTTTCTGAACTGGGTTAGGGTGGTATTTTTGTGCCCTAACATGCTTGTCATAACTTTGTGCATTTCAGACGTATCCATAAATAAATAGAGATGACGGGGGGGGGGGGGGAAGTGTGTGCATAAAATATGGGAGAGAGGAATACAACCGCTGTGAAAACATGCTGGCCTGTTTGTCATACTGTGGGGGATCAGCCTTAAACAAGTATTAATACTGATGAAGAGAGAAAGTGGATTAGAAGTCAGATTTCTTTTCTGGTGTAAAACTTACTGCTCCTGGCTTTTTAGGAGCAATTGACTGGGAGCTGTGATGCCAAGCCCTGCACTGAACAACAGGACAGTTCTCTTAGATTTTTGTGTCTTGTGCTGGTTTGATCCCTGGTAGGAAAGAGGTGGTGCCTTGTAGGTTCTGAGGCGGGATCTGAAGGAATCCGGTTTTGCCAGGTGAGGAAGGGCAGATCTGTCCTGAGTGCTTTCTGAAGGAGCTGTCTAGGGAGAAAATAAAACTGTGATGCAAATGTGGATTTTATAGCTGTGTTTGCAGCCTGCTCTAGAGGAAGGTGTCCCTGCCCATGGCAGGGGAGTGGAATGGGTTGAATTTTAAGGTCTCCTCCAACCCAAACCATTCTGGAATTCTGCAGGAATTAGTGGTTTCTTCACAGAAATACCTGTTCCTCCTCCTGATCTCAGTGCTTCTTGCATCAGTTTGCAACATTGTAATATCCAATGCTCTGGTGGCCAGGCATCCTGGTCTTTTTGGGTCCCTATAAGGAGGAATGTGTCAGAGAACCTGAAGTGCTGTAAAATGGTGTATTCTGATGTGACTTTTGGGATATTTTAAAAAAGAAAAAATGAGGTTGTGTTCTCAAGTCAGTTGATGTCTTTCAGATATTTGGGGTCTCTCAGTAGAAAAAGTTACCCCCATCCATGGCCAAAGTGTGTAGGATGTTCACTCTCCCTGGACCCAAAGTTGATGCTTTTCTGTTGTTCCTGGCAGTTAAAATTTTGGCACAAGTAGAATATAAAATAGTGTTGATTTCCACACGCGCGGGACTTGTAAGCAATTTTTGATGTGAAGGCTGGTTTCTTAGGGTTTAGAATTAAGAAAATGGAGTAGAGACCGTGCACTAATATGTAACTTGTTCCTGCTGCCTCGGTCACTTTGGCAATCTTGGGCCCATCAGCAGAGTTCATCCTGTCTCCAGGGATCTTATGTTCTGAACCTTTGGTGAGGGTCAAGTAAACATGTGAGAACAGAGCAGGCATGGTTTGTTTTAAAGGGTGAAGCAAGTTCCCATCTCCTCCCCCAGAAACGGAGTGTCCTCAGCACTCTGTGCCCTTTTATAGCAAGGGAAAATCCACATTTCCTTGTCTTTTGGCACGTGAGCACCTCCAGCAGGAAAACTCATGTGGTGTTGGGCTGCTTGCTGTTACTTCTGCCTGGGTTTGAAAAACAAATGCCAGGGAACCAGCTCAGCAGGAAACTCCTGTGAGCTTTAGGATCAAGTGCTGCTGGTGGTTGTCAAATGTTCCCAGGCAGGTGTTGGGCATGGATGGTTTGGGTTGGGAACTTCTTGGTAAAGTCAGGGGCTTCAACACGTCCTGGTGGAGATGTGAGAGCCTCTTCTGGTGCCTAAAGGGGCTCCAAGAGAGCTGGAGAGGGACCCTGGGACAAGGGATGGAATGATAGGACAAGAGAGAATGGCTTCCCACTGGCAGAGGGCAGGGTTAGATGGGATATTGGAAGGAATTGTTGGCTGTGAAGGCCTAGGCTGGAATTCCCAGAGAAGCTGTGGCTGCCCCTGGATTCCTGGAAGTGTCCAAGGCTAAGGTTGGACGGGGCTTGGAGCAACCTGAGCTAGAGGCAGGGGGTGGGACTGGATGATATTTAAAGTCTCTTGCAGCCCAAACCATCCTGTGCTGGTGGACGTGCCAAGATGTGTCTGCCCGCAGCCACGTGTACCGTGTGTGCTTCAGAGGTGAGCCCGTGGGACTTGCAGTGTGCAGCCTCCAGAGGTGTTCTCCAGTATGAGAACTTCGTGGTGTGTTTGTTTCCCAGAACAGAGGTGCCAGGCTCCCTCCCTCAAGCCTCTGTGTTCCCTGGTGTCCCCGCTCAGCACCAGCGGGCAGCTGAATAAAGGAGCGCTACGGACAGAGCCCGAGTTCCCGTGTCAGCTTAACTTTGTCTTGGCGTGGTTGGGACTGTTCCAGTTGTGTGGGCTTTCTCCTCCGGTGCTGAGATGTTATTTCAAGGTTCTCATGGAATGGGACATACTGCCTTTCCCAGGGATTAATGCACTGGGTCTTTGTTCCCTCTGTGTGTCCAGGGGATCGTGGGTAACCTGGCCAGTGGCAAGTCCGCGCTCGTGCACCGGTACCTGACGGGCACCTACGTCCAGGAGGAGTCACCCGAAGGTACGTGCACTGCACATCTCACCGTGCCTCTGCCCCCACAGAATGCATCTTTATCCATTTTTAATCATGCAGAAACCAATTAGCAAAGAAATCTGATTTGCTGTTTCAGAATTCGTGGAGGCTTCTCCTTTAGTTCTCCCGCCTGAGCTCAGTGTGCACGATGATATAATTGTAGCTGTTCCGTAACTCCTGAGCATCCTTAAATAACTTTGGCCCCCGGGATGGGTCCTTATGGGAAACTCAGTCCTGGTGGAGAGGAGCTGACTGCTCTCACTGGTGCTGCTGCTTTCAGTGGGGCTGTTGAAAGCCACAGTCACTGTAGCAGAGGATTTCTGCAGAACTGGGATTTGGGGAGAATGAAACAACTTCATGAGCTTAAACTAAAGATATAATTTGTTCATTATTTAATATATTAAGTATTTAGTATTGACTTTTTTTAATGTTCTGATAGCATAGCAAATGAATTTGTACATTGTAGTGTTTAACATTAATCCAAAGATATCATAGCATAGCAGCTTATTGGGGTGTATCTTACAATAAATACTTTTTTGATTATTTTTCTTTATCTGTTCTCCTTATGAACTTTTAAATCCAACTCTGAGACACTGAATTTCTGGTTCCTTCTTTTCCTTACTGGCTGTTCCATTCTTTGCAGATATGGATGCAGGTAACTATACATTGTCTCCATGGCAGCTCTCCTTTGGAAGGGACAGACGGCGGTTTCTGTACTAGAGCATTTTCCCCTTGTTTTGTGTATCATTTTGAGTTGTTTCCTTTTGATTTCAAGTCTTTAGTACATCTCACTGTTTTTGTCTCTTGCTGTAGTTGTCTCCTCAGCAGTAGTTTGTAGCTTCATGCATCTCTGATAACATTTGTTCCTAATTAACTCTTACCAAGAGAAGCTATTCAGCTCCACAGTTGACATTTTAACAGCCTGGAATTGTAGTTAAAGTGGGAGGAGAGGGAAAGGGAAGGATGGACAAGGCTTTTTGTGTGGAATTGCAGCAACACTGAAGGTTTCAGTTTCAAAGTTTGCCTTAAATGCTTTTGCTGTTTGTAGGCAGAACTGATAATGATAATTAATAACAATAATGGAGCCTCTCCCCAAAGCTCCATGTAGATCCTATTTCTGGATGCTGACAGTGAGAAATGGTGATGTGAGGGGCAGATCCACCGATTTACAGCAACCCTTCAGCAAAAATCAGTATCTCAGCATCTCTTCACAAACACAGAAAATATTTTGGGCTGTTTTCTCGTTGCAAGACTCTGATCTATTGGCTGTTCCCAGGGCTGGCAGTCCTCTCCTCCTGAAGGATGAATATCTTAGGTGGTATTCCTTGGGAGGGTTGCCATCTGTCCTCTTTGTCTTGAAGGGTTTTTATTTACGGTGACGTTCCGACTGTTTTTCCTGGAAGGATTAGATGACAAAAGCAGCGTCAAATCATTTCTTTGCACAGAAGTGTAGCTGACAAGCCTCACTAATGACACTGCTGCATTTCATTAACAGGAGGAAAACCGGAATAATTAAGACCTTTAATTTGCCTTGTATGAGGGATAAGGTGAAGATTTCTAATCAAGTTAATATTGAAGGAGATTCAACCTGTATAAACCATCCTTAGTAAATACCTGTAGTGGTGATTTGTTAGTGTTTTAGTTCTTTGTCATAGAATCTGAGGCTGGTGTGGGTTTGGAAGGACCTTAAAGCCCCCCCAGTCCCACCCCCCTGCCGTGGGCAGGGCCACCTTCCCTAGATCAGGTTGCTCCAAGCCTTGTCCAGCCTGGCCTTGGACACTTCCAGGTCATCCAGGCGCAGTCCCACGTGCAGTCACCCTTTACACTGGAGACCCCTCTTTTCTGAGGGATGCTAAATGTGCTGGGCTGTTCAGCTGACAAAGAAGGGATGGCCACGGGCCATTGAGGTGTCAGCTGCTTGATTAGGGAAGAAACCCCCAGGTTCCTGACTGGGAATGGCTTCCTCCCAGCTCCCTTTGTCGGGGGGCCTGCAGTGAGTACCCGGGTGCTGGGTAAAGGGATGGCTCTTGCTGCACTGCAAGTGGTGATCAGGGCCAGGCACTGCCCTTGGTGCTCCCCTTTGCCTCTGCATGGCCCCAGTTGCCACAAACCTTCCCAGACCCAGCCGGGTGCTGGGTCTCCTGCAGCCCTCGGGGGCAGCTGCAGCGTTCCAGTCGAGGAATTTTATGTAAAGGTGGTTTCCAGCTTCCTTCAGCTCTTTAAGGTGAGATATTTCTCTTGCTGCTCCCCTCCAAGAGGAGGACTCACCTTAGGGGGTAAAGCAGTTTTCTCTCCCTGTCCTGGCCTAGCTTTTATTTCTGTTCAGAACTTAAGTCCCTGGTGCGTTTGAAACGTGAAAACCTTTGTTTTCTCCGAGTATAAGGGTTTGTTAGGAAGAAAACTTGCTTTCAGACTCTTCCTTTGGATATTTAGCATGCACATAGCTGTGCTCTTGTGTGACACATTTAATTCAGGTGGATTTGGATGTCAGGAAAGAAGTGAGTGGGAATCTCAGGAGTCTGGGACTTCCAGTTTTTTTCTGTGATGATTCAACAAGAAAATGATGGGAAATAGGGAATCCTGGTGACTTTTTTGTCTTCCAAGTACCTTCCAAGTGATTGGAAGACCAACTCCTGCTGCTGGGTGTCTGACATGCTGAAGCAACAGGTAAGGGGTGTGAAGTCTGGTGTCTTGGTTTTCCCCCAACTAAATCGAATTCTGCCTGTAGGAGCGAAGTGAAACCCGGGGGGGTGTTGGGGGTGTGGAGTTCCAGGCCGAGTTCTTTGCAGACCGAGGTGAGCTGAAGTTGACAGGAATAGGGAGTGTCAGGAGATCCTTTTACTGTTCGGGCTTTGTTTCCAAAGAGCCACTGAGGTGTGAAACGTGACTTAAAGGCTTTTCCACACCTCTGCTATGTCTGTGAATGTCTTAAGCCGTATCATGATTATTTCTCTACCTTTTTTCCAGCGAGTATAATAAAAAAAAAAAAAAGGAAGATAAATTGTCCAAAGTGTCTCAGCTGGGATGAGGAGAACGGAGGGTTTTTTTCCTCCATGTACTTTGGGGTATATTTAAGTTTTTTTAATTTATTTTGTTTTCACGTGGAGTAAATAGGTTCTGTGTTTCCAAAGGCATAAAACCCATCCAGCATCCTGACTCGAGGCAGCAAGTAGCTCTTGCAGTCAGAGGTTTCATCTCCTGTGTGTGGAGGAACTTGTAATAAAAATGAAATTTTCCCCCACTAAGAGCTACAGAATAAAACCTTTAATAGTGTTCTGCAGAAAGCTGTGAGCATTTACTTTCTCTCCAAATTTGACCTAAAAACAGTTTTATACTATTGCAGCTTTCACCAAATAACTTTTTTCAGTAGCACAATGGACAGTGTATTACTTGAATAGCAGGAATGGTCATGAAATGGTCATAAAATAGCAGGAATGGTCATGGTTATTATTAAAGTGCTAAACCAAGTGTCACCTTCAGCCTTCCCTTTGAAGAATGTGATGGAAGTATCATGAAAATAAGTTCCCAGCCTGTGACAAGAACATGTGTTAATGAACCTAAAGGTCTTTTCCAACCTAAAGGATTCTGATTCTGTGTAGAAGTTACATCTTGGGGGATAGATGTCCATGTTTTTCAGTTTATTGTCTCTAGTAACTATTTCTGTCCCATTCTTCCCCAGCAGAGGGTAATTATGCAAGGAGGATTGAGGCAGACTGCTTTAAAATTTCAGCTGCTTTCCTTCCCATCCTCTTAAGAGATTTTGTCTGGTTACAGACTCTTACACAATATCTGTGCAGAAAGTTCAAGCACAATCTATTAACTGGGATGACCTTCCAGGTGGCTTCAGTCAGGTCTGATGCTTCCCCTTCCTGGGGTGGATCCAAGAATGGAAAAAAGAAATGGCAAAAAAAAAGACCAGGCCAGGTTGGACGGGGCTTGGAGCAACCTGGGATAGTGGAAGGTGTCCCTGCCCATGGCAGGGGGTGGCACTGGATGAGCTTTGAAGTCCCCTCCAACTCACCCACCCTGTGACTGATCCTATGATTTCAGGTGCCTAACTCAAGCTGGAAAGCTGACGTGCTCCCTCATCTTCTCCTTGAACCTGGAGAGATCTCAGCTTGCATCATCTGTTGGGTTCCCTGCTCCGTGTACAGGTCCTGACCTCAGGCACGCTGAGATGCTTTGTGATTCATTAGCAATAACCAGCACACTGGAGGATGTGGCAGCAGCTGAGAGCAGCCTGCCCTCACCAATTTGTGTTCGTTTTACAAGGCTTTCATAAAGGAACCAGAGGAAGAAAACTGTGTAGGACAAGACTGTATTTAAATTTGCTCCATGTAATCAGTCACCCTTGTTAATCTGACAGTTGCAACTAAAATTCCACCATGAAAGTCGTGTTTGATGAAACGATATCCTTTCACAAAGGTGACAAGTCTGCAAACAAATCAACTGTCAGCATGACAAATTTGAGAACAAACATCACAAGCTAAACAAGAAGCATTTGTACATTCATTTAACATCAGAAGTTAAACAAGGATTTGTACACTTATAACAATAAGCAATAACAGACTTTAAGAAAATAAATTGCCATTCTCTACTAGCAAGCAGTTGGCACGTTTTTTTTTGCCACTTCTCTTAAGGCCCAGTTGACCCGTTCAAGAGAAACAGAAGTGAGGACAGAAACTTCCTGGGCCCAGTCAGGGTTTCTTCACCCTCCACCATAGACTGGCAAGTCATCAGCACCAGTGGTTCATGAGCTTATCAAGCTCATTCATCTAATTAAAAGAAAATGCTTCTTCCTTCACTGTATCGAGCCACGTGATGGATTCAGAAACAGAAGTATTGAGGTTTTTTATTCAAAATGTATCCCCAGTTTTTTCATGTGCTGAGAAGTCAAAGACATCCAGGTTTCTATCCCTGACCTGCAGTATTTCATCCCTACATTAGGTACTCCGCAATCCTCAGAAGGCTCAAACTTCACAAGGAACACTTAAAAATACATAATAAGTGTGTTACAATACCTGCAACAGGTCTTCACTGAGCACCTCCGTTTTCTCAGCCCTAGGGGAGGAAAAAAGACATTGTCAGACAGTTGGCAAGTTCAGCGTCAAAGACTGCCTCAACAATTCCAAGAAAACCTGCTCAGTTCCAAGTTAGAATCCCATTACAACCATTGCTGGAAACACCCCCACGTTCACCATGTCACACACAGCCCTTGTTCCCAGCACAGGGAGCTTGGGAAACCCTGAAATTCCTGGAATCCCCAGCCTGCAGCACAAATCCTCTGCACCAAGCTCTGTGTGGTACTTCCAGCCACACGTGGATTAACCCAGAGCACAGCAGAACCCCGAGCCACAGGGGTACCGAGGCAGCTGGAATTTCACTCCCTGTGGTAAATCCATCTTAAATCATGTTGCATCAATGCACCTGAATGTAAAGGAATATAAAGCCAGGAGGAAAGCAGGAGAGGCACTTTAACCTTTTTGTGTTTGAGCACTGCAGAGCTTTGTGCATCAGCAACCATGGAAACAGCAGCCTGAACCTTCCCTTAACCTCACACACACACACAACCTTCACCAGAAACCTCCCACTGCCTCGTTTTACTGAATTCCATAAAACTAAAACAACAGAGAAGATTTGATACTTAAAAAGCTCATCAGAAGTTAATGGTATTCCCAGAAAAGGCCTAACCTCGATAGAAAAATGCTGAATGCTCACACACACTTTCAGACAAAACACTCTCACTTGCTACAAACATACTCCAACCTTCACACACACAGTTCCACACCTTCTTCTGATCCCAGTTTACACATAAACTTGGAATTGTTTATGTGGACACAGATTTATTTGTTGTTGGCTCACTGGCCATAGCAGTGCTGGATCCCACGTTTGCAACAATGACAAACCCAGCTGTCCCTGATCTCTCCCGCTCGGCTGCTCACCATTACTGCACCTTTACACCAAGGAGCATTCCCAGGGATTCTGGGACTCCCTTTTCCCGTCCAGAGAGTTTCCCCTCCCTGCTGCCACAGTCTCTCAGCTGCTACAGCCTTTATCTGATGCTCAATCTTTTTAAGAAGCCACTGCAAGCCTGGGCAGGCACAGAAAGCTCATTTTCCTGATCAGGCTTCATCAGCTGAACATTCCAAACACCTCCAAGGACAAAATTCTTTCAGGTCTGGGTTCATGTTTTTAAGGCATTTGACTTCAATTTCATGGCACATTATCTGCTTGAACTAGTTGTGAACCATAAGGTGTTTAATAATTAAATACCAGAATAAAGTAATGCTCAAAACAGCAACCAGATCCAGACAAAAGCCCCTGAAATACTCTGACAGCACTTGAATATTTAATTATCAAGGAAAGCATAGACCAGATTGATAAACTTTTCTCTCATCCAATTAGAAATATTTTATCTGATGAAAATTACATCCTGTTAGAGAGTATTTAATTTTATTTTCTTAGCCCTGCAAAATCAACCAGAAATTACCTGGCAGCACTACGCTGTAAGAACAGCCCAGTTGCAGCAGCACATTCTTAAAGAGGTTCTGATCTCACCTGAAGTGGCAGCTACTCTACACGTCAGCTAACTGGTTTGATAGGAGAATCATGGAATGGTTTGGGTTGGAAGGCCAGGCTGGTCGGGGCTTGGAGCGATCTGGGATAGTGGAAGGTGTCCCTGCCCATGGCGGGGAGGGGGGGAACAAGAGGAGCTTTAGGTCCCTTCCAACCCAAGCCATTCTGTGATTCTCTGATATCTGATTATCCAAAGTCTCAGTTTCCTTCTTTTGCCTAGAACTCCGTTTAAGAAAAGAGAGCAACAGGTCTGTCCATCCCCATTGCAGAGCTGAAGCTCCCGCTGCCCTGGCTGGGAGCAGGGAAAGGCAGGTTAGAGGCGTTCCAGGAGGTCGTTCCCCCGGTGCTGACACACTCACCCCGACATGCTCCAGAACAGGCACCACAGAGCCAAGATCCGACAGACCAGAAGGCCCAGCCTGAACCCAACCAGCAGTTTGGGAAATTAAACAGCCACCCTGGGTGGTGCAATTCCAAACAACTTCCAAGAAGCTCCCGAGCCCTCAGAGCTGGGTACGTGCACATCCTTAACCCACAGAGCTGCTGATACACAGCAACAGCCGTTCAGTGACAGCTCCTCCCACCCTGCAGCAGCAGGCAAACGACTACAAGATTTTGGAAATTCACTTTTAGCTCTCAGGAATCACACAATGCATTTTGTATCAGTTATCTTTAGAGGGAACTCTAAAGAGCTCCTATTAATACTATTCCATATAAGTGTTCTACAGAACCTTTCCTTAGACTACTATAAAGTTACTGGATGTTTTTGAATGGTTTTAGCCACAGCATTGATGAAAAACCCATGACAGAGAACAGAGCTTCCATACAACTTTAGAGTCATAAATAGGTTTCTCCTTCCCTTCCTTTTTCCTAGGAAATTATATCCATTGGAATGAAAAGCAATGACAGCTCAGTACTGTGCTAGCAAAACTTTGTTCCCATTTTAAATCTGGCTACCCACAGACTGTGGATCATTATGTGAAGTGCAAAATAATTTTATATATTTATCTTCAGCCCTCTTCGTACACTGAACCGGTTTGTCAAGGCTCTAAAGTCGCAGCTGGACAAGCTGGATGTCCTGGGAATCAGGGATGCTCTCCCAGCCCTGGGTGGCAGCAGGAGCGTGGCCAGCCCAGGCAGATCAGAACAGCCACTGGTGATGATGTCAGGCTCGGAAGTGCAGCAAGGGAAGACCTCACCCTTCCTGCAGGCCCACATTCCACCTTTAATGAGGAAGCCAAGAGAGAGCCACTAAATAATATTGTTTTTCAGTGATCACGACCATGAAAGAGAAAATGCAACCCTGTGATAGCAGCACGGCCCATCTCCTCTCTGGGCAGGGGAAGCAGCAAACCATCAAAGGGACCTGTCTCCCTTGGAATTACAGGTATGACCAGTTTAAAAGTTTACACCCAACTGCAGCTTTGTGGGATGCTAAGTCCTTCTGCTGGCTAACCAGGGAATCAGCAAACTTCTAGAAAAAAACACAATTTCACCACCAAACTTCGGTCCTCAGCCCTTGACAGGGTTTACTTGCATCTTATCTAATGGACGCGATGAGAAATCCTTCTAGAATCAAGAACTGAGAACTGCAAGACTGAGCAGCAGAGCGTTCCCAAGGGCTCTCCTGAGCCCAGCAGTGCCGGTTTCTGCCCACCAGCCTGGAGACCCTCCATGCAGCTTCCCCCAGGAGACACCCCGAGCACAGCCCAGCCCAAGCGGAGCCTCTGAAGCCCAGCCTCCAGCCAGGGCTGTTTACATTCCCAGGGCTGAACTCCACACAGCCCAAACAGTTAATTCTGGGTTGCAAAACGAGGTCCCTCCAAGCCATTACTAATGGGGAAAGCACGCCCTGCCCCAGCCCCTCCCGGGCCCCAGCACGCCGGACCGTGACCAGGATGGTCATCAGCTGTCCCGGTGCCTCCGGAGCGCAGGATCCCCAGGAAAACCGGGGCACGGCCAGCCCAGAGCCCCAACACCTCTGGTGACAAAGGTGGCGTTCCCAGAGGTGTCAGAGGCGGTGTTGGCAGAGAGGACAGAGCGCAGCACGAGCAGCGGTCTGGGAATGCCGGACCGGGCACACATCCCAAATTACCACAGCAGCAGCACATGGGCCTTCAGCTGCCCACATCCAAAATATCTGCCAGGCTGGCAGTGCTCCACTGCAGCAGAACAGAGCTGGGCCCCTGGGAAAGAAGCTTTCTGAGAACTGAAGCTTCTCTGCTACAACACCAGAACCTTGACATGAATCAACTGGTACCAAGGTCTTAAGTAAAAGTTAGCAGCACATTTTAAAAGACTGATTGTAAAAACAAGACTGAACAATCCTTCTGTTATTGTTATAATCACCCCATTAGTGAATAAAGAGGATAAAATGACTGAATTCCTTAAACCCAGTACTTTAAAACTGCTTTTCACACAGTCCTGCCCACTGTGCAGAGCTCCAGGAGCTACTCCTTTCGTCTTCACT
This sequence comes from Pseudotriccus pelzelni, assembly GCA_035584735.1. NCBI lineage: Eukaryota > Metazoa > Chordata > Aves > Passeriformes > Tyrannidae > Pseudotriccus > Pseudotriccus pelzelni. The sequence goes on along the minus strand of JAWMRA010000028.1, from coordinate 1,468,486 downwards.
TCCTCTCCTGCATGGATACAACCACTGGTTCAGCTGGGACACAATAACTGGAATGATGTGACATGAACAGCTGCTTTTCAGCCAGATCAGCTCCCCAAGCTCACCCTTGAGTAGCAAACAGCCTCCCTGACACAGCTCTGGAGTGGGAAGGTACCACAGGGCAGGGCAGGCTCGGAGCATGTGAACAGCAGGTTCCTCAGAGACAGCCAAAACCCTGAGCACTTGTGCTACCACCACACTGAGAAACTGTCATTTGTAACGAAACTGTTGTTTCTACAAGCAAATTTTCTTTTCAGGACAGCAAGTGCTGACACAAAATATGATATGGAACATCAAAGCTGGTGCCATTTCTTGCTTGGGGATGGCATGGCCAGATTAGTTGCCTTAACTCACTCTAAACAAAAACCATTTGGTTTTACAGAGGAAAGACTCTCTTTTTTTAATTCTAGACATGTTAATTACAATAACTTAGCCTGCTGTGACATTTTAAAAATGTATTGCATGTGCCCCCAGTCGGTCTCTCAGCATTCTACGGTATAATTCTTTTTCTTTTCCCTTCCTTCTGGCCCAGCCCAAAGCTCAGCCCAGCGTGCCAGGCTCTGCTGCAGCTCAAGGCCTGGCTCAGCCCTCAGCAGGGTGGGCAGAACAGCTCCCACTCCATGGGTTTAAAACTGGTCCCCTCACTTGGTCATTCTGCAGCTCCTTCACATTTTCAGGCCACATCTGGAAACAGCAGATGGGAATTCCTGAGATAATAGTGTTTATCTTCCATGGGGAAAGAATTCACATTTCCCTGTACAAAATGAAGGGGCTCCGCTAAAATCTCCACTGAACATTTTTAAAAAAGAAAGCTTCAGCTAAATAAAATCTGAGATATCACTGGTCCTACCCATCACTTGGGCATCAGTCCTGATGCAGGGGCTGATCTCCAAGGCAGGACAAAGCTACAGAACCACTGCAAGAGGGATTTTTTGCAAGGGTACACAGTGACAGGTTAAGGGGGAATGGCTTCCCACTGCCAGAGGGCAGGGTCACAGGGGATATTGGGATGAAATTCTTGGCTGTGATGGTGGGAAGGCTCTGGCACAGGTTGTCCAGAGAAGCTGTGGCTGCCCCTGGATCCCTGGAAGTGTCCAAGGCCAGGTTGGATGGGGCTTGGAGCAACCTGGGCTAGTGGAAGATGTCCCTGCCCATGGCAGGGGGTGGGCCTGGTGATCCTTGAAGTCCCTTCCAACCCAAACCACTCTGGGATTCTATGATTCAAACCATTTTAGCTGTGGTTTAAAAAATTCCATGTGTGGGATATTTTTTAAGTGGTAAGGAGCACAAACAGGTTGTGGGGGCAGGGGTTTGCTGCTTCCTCCCCAGCTGCAGCCCTTTCAGCAGGTTCACAGAGGGGGTTTCACAGCTATTTCTACTCACTGGGTAGTCAATTTAGAGGTGGGAAATTAATTAGAATGGAAACTCCTCTTTCCCTTTATGAGGAATGAAGGATGAGATGTAGCAGCTGTCTGGGAAGTGAGACCATTCATGTCTATGCAATGCCCACCTGTGGATACACATCTTTGATTTGTCTAAGGTGCCAAGGAGAAAAAATGTCACAAAATGGCTTAAATATAAACATGGTTTTATATTTTTAATTGAGTTTCATTTCCCAAATGCAACTTAATGCAAACAATAAGTAAAAAATTAATTTCTCTCAGGAAAAAGCTAATAAGGGTATGATTCTGTTTTAGCAGCATGTGAAGCTGTGTAATTGCTTACATATGTATTGCTCCAGAGCATGGTCCCAGTTGTTGAATAGTATCAAATTACAGGAATCAAAGAGAATCAACTATTTTTAAGGGAAATGTCTAGAAGCTACATCATGAAACATGATTAAAATTCAGAATTTCCAGCTTACTCGTTTAAATCAGCAATTTTAATCACATTATTCAAGTCAACCCACCCTCAAACACACTTCATGAATAATACTTCAAAATACCCCAAACTAAATAAGACTGGAGGCCTGTCTTGAGCAGCTGTAATATTTTTAGGTGACAATGGCAATCTCTTTGTTCAAAACAGAGATGTTTTTCATGGTTTATTTATTAAAGCAGCATGTTTGTCCTGCTGTGGCATGAACCTGGCTTGCTGTGCAGAGCGAGGAGAAATCCCCGTAGCTGCTTCAATACATCAAGGCAGAGATTTTTGCTCTGGGGTTTGGATGGTCCTGGTCAAATCTCGTTTACCATGCAGGAACAGAAGCAGGGAAGGTTTGCGTCCTCTGGTGCCGTCTCCTTAGTTTGGCTGCGCTGGGTTTGGGAGCTTGTGTGCGTGGCGGGTTCATGTTTTATTTACCGCTCGCTGAAAATATAAACGGGAGGGCCGGTCTCCCGGAGCCAGCCGGCCCTTCTGGAGCCTGCTTTCCATTTGGATGGTTCGTTCAAGCAAAGCCCATCCTCCTCCTTCCTCTGCCCTGGCAACCGGGCGGGCTGAAGCGGCGGGAGCGCGGCCGGGGCGCAGCGAGCTGCGGGGCTCTGACGGAGATGTCCTTTCTGGCTGTGTCTGACAACCCAGAGCTGCTGCGGCCAGTGCTGGGGCTGTGACCTGCCTGTCCCAGCGCTGGACCCAGCTTGCCCCTTGCTTTCTTTCCGGGGTAGTGTTTGTGTCTGCGGAGGAGGGAGATGTCCTCCTGCATCCCTCTGTTTCATCAGCACACGATGACATTTTGTCCTAGAACAGTTTGGGTTGGAAGGGACCTTAAAGCTCATCTCATTCTACCCTTCATGGCACCCTCCACCAGACCAGGTTATTGTTTGTTGTGTTTTCCTTGCTGGCAGACCCCGTCTCTGTGTCTCCTAAACCAGGGAGAGGAGATGCAGTGCTGTCCTTTTTGTGGAGATCTGACAGACTCCTTTCTGACCAGCGTGTCCCAGCCACACCACCTGCGAGGGGCACAGCTACTCCATTCCTGCAAAACTCACCTTTTCAGCATGGGAAGATGCTCCTCTAGACAGATTAAAGCTCCCTTGTGTCACAAGTTAAAGGACCAGGAGGAGGTTTGGGTCTGTCCGAAAAAAGTGGAAAGCACTTCAGGTGTGGAGGAGGCATATCTGGCCTGTCCTTGCACAGTTTAAGATGGGAAGATAATCACATCTGTCCCCTTGCATATCTAACCAATGCAATTTCCTATGGGCAGGATGTGGTGGAGAGAAAGAGGAGGTATCAGAAATGCACCTTGTTTTAATAGGAAATCCTCCCAAATGGATTTTCCTGGTTTTTCTAAATGCATTTATACCCGCTTTTGGGCTTTGAAATGTTTTTGTCTGAATTGTGACAAACATCCCAGTCTTGTGTCGGAAGCACCAGGTCCTTTGATCAGGGAAATACCTCTTTGGTCTTGAAGAGGGAGGGATCAACCCAGTTGTTCCTGAGACTAGAGATTTTTGTCTTTGAGTGCATGTATTTATTGTACAAAATAATTACCCTTGCCTTCACTTGCCTTTGGTGGGAGATGCTCCCTGTCTACCGTGTGCTGTGTTATGTTATCTGAGGTGTCTTTTTAGGTAAAAGGGAAGAGATAAAGGAAAGGCTGAATAGGGATTCCTCATCAAGAGGGAGGAAGGTGAGCAGCTGTGTGTCTGTCTGTCCATCTGTGACAGCTGAGATCTCTGCAGTTATTCAGCTGCAGCCTCACTCCCCTAAACAAGCAGATTTCTTGCATCAAAAGAAGCAGCACCATCATGAAGGAGCAACCAAATATTGCCTCCTCTCCACCCCAGTGCTGGGCTGGCCACCAAGATATGTTTGTGGTGAACTGTGACCAAGGAAAAACACGCTGAATTCCCCATCTTTTCTGTATTTCAAACCAAAGCTTAATGTATGCTGTGTATTTTCCTTGGCAGATAGTAGTGATCATATATTCCTTTTAATACAGTATTTCCAACCCAGCCCAGCCTTGATGTTCAGTGTACCTGTCTGGACTCTGCAGGATGCCTTGATTTCCCTTTGGCAGCTGCATTTTATGCCCCAATCAGCAACCAATTCCCCTTTCTCCATGTAGTCTCCAAATCCACTCCTGATGTGGAGTTTTAGTGCTCTCTTAGGAACTGGTCCGAGAGGAAGGACGGAGCTGATGCTCTGCTGGGCTCAGAGTTCCACCTCTGCTGTGGATCAGAGCCAGCCTGGCAGCACAGGGAGAAGTTTGGTGGCTCAGGGTGGCATATCTGGGAGAGGAAAGCAGCATTTGTGGTTCAGAGGTGCTGCTGGAGGGGAGGGCAGTTGGTGGTGGATATCCTGCTCCTGGTACAAGATGAGACTTTTCTCTCCTGCTCTGGGGGAGGAGTGTGTGCCTTCAGCTCCCAGTTCCTCACAAAGCTGGAACAATGCAGGTGCTCTGAGATAACCCCACCTTTGTTCGCAGGTCAGGCTGTTCCTGCAGGGTCACACGTGAGGCTGAACCTGCAGACAGGAGAGAAAGAAGCCAAGCTCCCAGACAGTGAAAATGGGAGAAGTGACACGAGAGAAGAGAGAAGAAGAAAAAGGTACAGAGGTGGAGCGGGGTGGGTGGGTTGCGGGATTCATGCTTTTTATTAGAGGTCAGGTCCCCTGGTGCACCCAATTACTGTCTCTTCCTGAGACTTAACTGCTGATTCAAGAGTTCAGCAGTGCTCAAAAGGGAGCCCTGTCCTTTGTGATCCCTTCGGGATGGCAGTGGAAATGCCCTGAGTGCACATTCAGAGACACCTTCATAGCTTCTCATGCCATGACACCGAAATTAAATTAGCAACGTGGCTTCTTTGGGTGAGATTTAGTCCTTTGTAATACCTGCAGCAATTGGTCTGAAACTGCTTTCTGAGCTCAACCCCTGGGCACAGCTGTGAGGGACTCTGTGACCTGAGCCAGGTGCCCTGTTCCAGCTGGGAGCAGGTCCCAGCTTTCAGACCCATCAGTCACTGCATGGTCTCCAGGGATCACACTGCCTTCCTGCACCCATGTCTTTAAACGTGTTCTAAACGTTTCACTGGTACTGAACTTCCCCTTGGCACCCTCCTAACACAGACAGGTTTAGTTTCTATGGGGAATCTTTTTCCTGAAATGTGTGGGATTTCCCACTTCTTTTCTCCCTCTCCCAGTGACTCCTGCTCAGGGCACAGAGATGCTCTTTAGCTTCATGATGCCTCAGCAGCTGGATTTCCTTTTTTTCCATGCAAGAGTGATTGTGGCCCAGATAAACCCTCCTTGAGCCAATGAGAAAGGCATAAAGAGCAGCACGACATGGTTTTTAGCATCTCTGTGTAATTTCTGTGTGGACTTGCCCTTGCCCTGACTGATGATACTCATCAGAACTTCAGAAATCTCCAGGTTAAAGTTTGCCAGTCTTTAACAACGATTTAGTGGCACAGGGGTGCTTTCTGTATTGCAACATGAAATTCTGAGGCATAAATTAATCAGCTATTTTATTGTGTTAGCACTTTAGATTTTGTCTTGGAGGGTTTGATTACAGAGCCTTTCTTGATTGCCAGGGTGAGGTGTGTGCAAACCACTCACAGAACACAGCACTCAGACTAATCTTTTCTTGAGTGTGGTGTTTTTTTAATCCCTTTCCTCCTGCCCTTAGCCACTGCTAGCATGTCAGAGTGAAAATAGTATAGATGCAGTTGTTTACTCAAAACATGTTCTGGTTTGTTTTGTTTCTTCTGCAAGACTGGGCAAGGTGGATGTTGATGCAAATTCATTCACGTCCCAGGAGCTCAAAAAGGCCTTGGCAAAAATGAAGGAAAGTGAGAAGGCAGAAAGGAAGGTAAGGAGAGTTCCCTGTTTGTAAAGCAATGCAGTGCAGGGATGTGAACACACCCTTTGTTACACATTGCAGAAATACGATGGTTAAAGTGATTGCTTGGGAAAATACTGGGCAAACTAATCTAGTGAATATGAACCTAAAATACTGTTGCTAACCTCAGTGATATAGTTCCCTGGCTTTTCTGTATGATTCTATGATTCTGTGAATGGTTTGGGTTGGAAGACACCTTAAAGATCATCTCTTTCCAACTCCCTGCCATGGGCAGGGACACCTTTCACTAGCCCAGGTCGCTCCAAGCCCTGTCCAGCCTGGCCTTGGACATTCCCAGGGATCCAGGGGCAGCCACAGCTTCTCTGAGCAACCTGATTTATTTATTCAGCTGCTGCTTGATTCACAAAAATGTCTGCAGACCCCAATGTGGATCAGATTACAGTGTCACAGTATTTATAGAGAGAGTTACTTTCCCTTTCACTACTCTCCTTGCTTTAGGTTTCCAGTCTCATGCCCTGGGTAGCAAAACCCAAGTGGCCATGGTGAAGCACAGGCTGAAGTTTCCTTACACAAGCTCCAGCCCAAAGTAAAATAGAATAGAAGTGCTGCTTTCAGCCCTCTCCAGGCTTGGAACTGGCCTCAGCCACTGGTGGAATGTGACTCAGGTGGATCACAGCCTCTTTGCCCTCTACCCCTCAGCAGCATTTCCATAGGCCTTCGCTCCTCCTGCTGCCTTGGCATTGGCCCAGTTGAAGGAAAACTGAAGTAGAATTCAAAGTTCTGAAGTCTTGAAGTCAGAGTAAGACTTTCTTCCCCTTATGTGGCAGCAGGGCAGTATTTCATTTGCTCTAAGATTATTTCATTGTTGCTGGAAACGAGGATCATTGAAATGCAAAAATTAGCAATATTCTATTACGTGAAAATAAGCCATATTTTAAACCCCCTGTTAGAATAGCTTTTGTCCCATCAACTGGGCTAAAAGCAGCGACATCTAATGGACCTAAAGTATTCCATTTGCTCCTGCAGGGAGCAAATTCATCCTTGAAGGAACTGTGTCAGAGGAAATGGAGTTACACCGAGCACGTGACCGTGTGCTCTGCGGCAAAGGCAGTTTGGAGTGGTTGGGTGGGGGTGGCATTGTGTGTGGTACCTGTGGTAAGCTGGCCAGCAGTCATTAGACTGACAGAGCTTTCACTTCCATTCCTCACTTGTTTTTCCCCTGCTGGCTCCAGCCCTTGGCTTCTGTTGCTGTGTGAGGAGCAGAGCAGGGCTTGCAGGGGAGTTGGGCTCCTGGAAACCCTCCAGCTGGGGGTCACTCCTGGGTACAAACATGGTTTGGTATTTGTGTTTGTGATGAACCCCTTTCAAAAGCATCTTTCTGTCTTCCTCCTGCTCTTGGGGAAGCCCAGCTTCAGCCTGGCCTCTCTGCTTCCTCCATCCCCTGCAGCACCAGGCTCTGCCTCCGCCTTTCCCAGTGCCACCAGTGCTCCTGTGCCTCTGGGGCTCTCCTAGATCTCTGACAGATCCTTTTCCTTCTCACCACATGCCTTTTGTCAGCTCTCTTGGTTCATGGCAGCCCTTGGGGTGCTGTTATTATCAGGGAGATGAGCCCTGCTGAGGACAGGCTGTGCCCTGGCCAAGCCCTATGGGCTGGCACTTCAGCAACCCCCAGCTTATCACCACTCCTTCTGCTTCCCTTTCTGACAGCTTCTGTCCCCACAGTGAGTGCACCTTTCCCTGAGAGATAAAGCCATCCTGGAACGTTGTGCTTGGGATGGCAAAAGCATCTTCATCCACATCCGAGGAGATCTGCTTGATGTCACTGGAGTGGAGTCACTGGGCACTTCAGGCTGGGTGGGACCATCTCCCACTCCAGGCAGGGTCAGCTGTGGGATCAGAGAGGTTGCTCAGGGCTTTTTCCAGTCAGGTCTTGAGAACATCCACTTGCAGGCAAACAGAGAACACAATGCTGCCTCTGGGCCCCACGTTGTGCTGGAAGGACATGGGATGTCGAAAAGCTGTATAGATGTAGAAATGGTGTACAAATGGTGTATAGACCAAGAAGCGGTGTACAAAGCCCCAGTGCTCACTGGTACTGCAGGTGTGTCACAGGTAACTGGGTTCCTGGGCTTCTCAGAAGGGCCCTCCAGTGCTGCCCCTGCATCTCTGGTGTACAGCACTAAACCCACTGGCATAGATAGCCATGTTCCACTTGTGAATTTGGGGCTGGGATTCCTTTCTGTGTCTGTCTTGTCTCTCTTTATCTCCTGTCTTCACATCTGGTTTCCTCCTTCTGCTTTCAAGGCCCATGAAGAAGAGGTGAGGAAGAAGTTCCGGCCCATAGAGCAGCTGAAGGAGGAGTTTGAAAAGCTGAACATGAAGATGGAAACGGATTATGAAATTATGGTTAAATTAATCAGCAAATTCAACAGTTCTGCCTCTACGCTGGATGAGAAAGTAGCAGCGCTTTATGATCTCGAATATTATGTTCACCAGGTAATAGGAATGCATTAGTAACTACCGTGTAAAATCCAGGGATATGGTGTCAGAAACGGGGGTTTATTTTTCTTATCAGTATCAGGTAATACAAATTGCTTAATTACCATAATCCTGGGACAATAACAGGCAGCAGAGGGCTAGTGCAGGCTTATTTTATATCCAGGTTTGAATTAATCACTGCTTGTGCCAGAAGCCAGCAGTTTCCTAGGGGCTGCCTGATCTGTTGTCTGTTCTCAGGCTGGTTTTCTTGTCCTCTCTTTTTCTTCTTTTGTCTGCTTATTGTTACAAAATGGGAGTTTATGTGCCATATTTTGGTAAGTAGAGTGATGGCTGCTAAGAAAATAATTATTTTCTTGCTGCTTCCATGGAAAGCTGCCGTGGTTGCAGATAGGTGCCCTTATATCAGTTCACAGGGAATGTGTTCAAACCAGGGAGGCAACAACCACCTAAAAACCTCTGTTTTGTCTTGGCTTGAGAAAGCAGAGGCATGTAGAGCCTCACTGTGCTAATTAGCTGTGTGAGGGTGAATATATTTCCTTAAGTCTTTCTTCCCCAGGTTTGGGCTCACATTTTTGCCCCCACCCTCTGATTTCTCTTGCTCTGCTTTCAGCTCACACATTTTTACTTCCCCTTGGCTGCTGCTGAAGGCACAGACCTCTCTTCCTTTGGGCCTGGTGCCTTCCCTGGTACCACCCCTAGGTGGGTGTCTGGGCATCGTGGGAAAGGACTTGGCTTCTCCCGCCCCAGAGACTGGGATAATCGGGAATGGTCTGGGAGAGTTTCCAGTGTCAGTTTATTATTTCAGAGGCTGAATGGGACAACTCTTGGGAGGTGCCCTTTCACTGGAATGTCACTTGTTAAACCAAATGTGGTACTTTGGGGGCAGGTAGTTGAAGGAGTGTGTTGCTGAGAGAGGGAGTCCATAGGCCAGCTAATAGAAATGGTATTTCCAGGGCTCTTTGTCCTGAATTTCACACTAAATCCCTGTCCTGGGCATGCAGAAACTTTCGTGCTGTTTGTTCTCCCTGCTATTGTTTCACTGATGGCATCCACCTGACTCGGAGAATAAGTGTGAACAACGGGTGCCCAAAGAGCTTCATATTTGTACTCAGGGCTAATCCTGCCTGGTTAAAGGTTCCAGCATGCTAAAAAGTGACCCCCAAATACCCTGGGATGCTTTGGATTCCAGCATTAGGGTCTGCACTATTTCAGCATAAAATCCTGCCTGCTCTTAGCACAGGATGGGGCAAACAATGTCAGATTGGTGAGAGGAGCAGAGATTGGAGCATCAAAGGGAACCACATCCAGCATCAAAGGGGTCAGAAAGGGGGACTGGCAGGGAGGCTGGCGGGAGCACAGAGGGCTCCTTTGTGCCATGATCACAGCGCTGCTCTGTGCTCGCGCTGTCGGGGCAGATGGCTGGGCAGCACCTTCTCGTCAGGCAGGAAGCTGATAAGAAATATGACTTGTCTCTAAGCCAGCATGGCTTTTCCTCCTCTTTCTTCTTCCAGTCAGTTGAATGCGTCCAGAGCATTATCTCTGCTTGGGACTGACTCTAGCCGCACTGGCTTAATGTAATTACTGAACAGCAGCCAAATGTGCTTGTGCCGCATAACCCTGGAAGGCTGAACTGTCAGGAGTGCTCTGCAGTGAGTCCCAGCCAAGGGAGGACAGGGATCCTTGCAGGTGTGGCTGGCCCAGGGCAGCTCCCACCACATGTGGGACCAGTGACAGCTCTGCTGGTCCCACTTTCCCCGTCCACCATCTGAACAGTGACGTGCCACAGCTCTGGATAACTGTTTGGCTCCCAGCCAGCCTGCTGCTGCCTCCGGGGCACAGAGTGCCCTGTCGAGTGGAAAATGCCACTCCCTGGAGGGTGTGCAGGCAGAGGATGCTCCCTGCTCCGTGGTGTGGCCATGAGCCCCCCCGAGCACCAGGATGGGAAGCAGTGCGTGGCTCCGAGCACGCTGCAGGGAGCAAAGGGAGCCGGTGCCCAGCCCGTGGAGAGATGCTCTCCCCTGCTTTTGAAGAGTCAGCCCAAGGGCTCTGTGTTTGCTCAGATTTGTGTTGCCAGCTCTGGTTTGCTTCTCCTCAGTCAGGATTCAGCTTGGCATGTTCGGGAACTCATCTTTGAGAAGGGGCAGGAAGGTTTGGCTTGCTGAGTTATCTGTAATGGATAAAACCAAATGCAAATGCGAAGAGGGCAGAGCGTAACTCATAAACGGCATTCACGGTGCTTGCACAGCCGTGTACAGAGCCAAAACCCGTTCTCAGGCATTGCAGGCTCTTTCTCTCAATTATTTACTCTCTTTATCTTCCTCTCTCCCCTCCTCTGACTTGCTACACCATCTCTCAGTGCTAATTTCCTCTCCATCTCCTACGGTTGACATGCTGCTTTCCCTTGCTCTTGTTTCCTAGCGTTTTCTCTCTCGCCTTCCTTCCCTATTTTCTTTTTCCTCCGATTCAAAGCCGCTCCCTGAATAACTGCTGTCATATTTGCTCTTCTCCCATGCCTCTCCTCTCCCACTTTGCCTGTGTACTTTACTCAAGAGCTCTTTTGATCTTTGGTTTTCCTTCTGTGTCGATTTCAGTGGACTGAAGTGAGGCACGAGCTGCTGCCTCACAGCATCTGCCGCTCCCCAGGGAGGTTAATGCCTTCAAGTTGTTAAGTTTGGGGATTTTGTTGGTTTTAAAACGGTGGCTGAGGGAAGGAGCTCTCACAACAGGCTCCAGTTAAAAAAGATAAACACATATTCAAAATAAGCTCTACAGCAAAATTTATATTCTGCAGCTGAGGTGTCTCACTGACGCTGGAGCCAGTCTGGAGGACTGTGCTGCTGAGGTTACAGTGGGGATTGGTTTTACCACACCTGATGCGAGGTGCAAACTCCTGCCTGTCCGTTGTGCAGAAGTCAGTGTCCTATTCCAGCATTAAAACAGCTTTTACAGAGGCTGAGCAATAAAAGGACCCACTGACAGCTGAAATCAGGTTGCTGCATAGGCTTCTTTGTAGACAGAGGTGGGTCTGCAGAAAAGTGAGAGTTCTGTCAGGCCTGGTTTATAGGGACAGTTAAAAGAATAGGATCTGAAAGGATACAAAAGCTGCTGCAAATCCTGAATCAGCCCCAGCAGACCTGCAGAGGCCAGCTTTGCAGAGGAACAGCAAGTGGTGGGTATTGTCCCGTCGGGGAGCAGAGATGAGCTGGAGCTCCCCGGGTCCTGCTTTCGTTGGTAACAACATAAAGCTTCTTCCTTCTCTTGGGTATCTAAAATACCTGACTTATGGCCAATTTTGGTGAATTGGCATGATTGGATAAATATAACACTGAGCATGAAGTCATGGCTGACCAGAAGAGCGTTCCAGCTGGAGCGCGGTGCTGGAGTCTGACATGCCCTGCAAGGCTTGTGGCATTTGTCCTGTCCCACCCCATCAGGGGGTCGCTTTGCCTGGCTGATAACTCATTTTTATATTCTATTTCCATCCACCAACGATTGCTGTTCTCTCCCTGTCTTTCAGGCAGGAGAAATGTCGAATTTCAAACCCTGATTTTTTTGCACAGGCAGTTCTGAGTGTTCATCAGATCCCCTTTTAAACTGCAAAAAACCCCATATCCTTGAATACCAAAATGCATTGATTTGACTTTAGACTGAATTTTGTACTTGCAGCACTTTGTGCTGTTTCTCTAAATTTTGTTTGCAAGCCCTCAGAGCCTTTTCTGATCTCCTCTCCAGGAGCAGATGCCCACTGGGACTGTGTCTGGTTAGCCCCAGATCTGATTAGAGTCAAAGGCTGATGAATCCCCACCAATGTGTAAACTTTTCCCTTACTGGCAGTTAGTCCAACATTTTTTGTTTTAGAAAAATAATTTCTTGTGCTGCCCTGAGGGGAAGTTCCTGGCTGGTTCCCTCAAGCAGGGATTGGCTTTTTCTTTCCTTGTCCACATGAAGTTGTTGATGGTACTTATGGAAAATTCCTGGAACTGCCCATTCTCCTCACTCCAAGCAGCACAACGTGTACTGTTGGTGCTGACAGGCTCCTAAAAATCGCCGATTCCTGGTGCTACAATTGCAGCATCAATTAATTAATTACATTTGCGAAACATGCAGTTCCCTGGGTTCCCAGGAAAGGCCTGCTCAGGTGAGAGAGCAAAGAACTAGAGTTTTCTGACATCATCAGATGTACCAAATTTTTGACCTGAGTTACCAGAATTCATGTCAAGAACAGTTTTGGTAGCTATAATCAAAGTATTTGATTTCCAGCAATGCCTTCTGTGTGTGGCAAAGCCACCCATCAGGACACTGTGCCTCTACAGCCACGGCATCGATGCTCCCAGGCAGGATTGTAGGGAATTCAGCCACAGCCACTCCCTCCGAATTTTTAATTGCTTTCAAAACTGCTGGTTGGACCAGGAGGGAAGGGATGCTGTGCTCTCTGAGGTGAGGTGGGGTTCGTGCTGATGGGGACCTGCTCTCTCGCAGGTGGACAATGCCAAGGATTTCCTGTCCATGGGAGGGCTCCGGCTGGTGATTGACGGGCTGAACAGCAGCGAGGCGGCGCTGAAGGAACACGCTGCCTTCGTCCTGGGAGCCGCCCTGTCCAGGTGAGCCACCTCGGCTGGCAGGGGCGCACCTCGGGAGACCAGATGGGCTCTGTGCTTCTCTTTGTCGCTGTTGGTTTATTTCTGAGGGCAGAAACTGAACGCTTCCCTTGGCATGTGACACACCACGCTGTCTTATCCCCCAAAACTGTCATCTCTTCTGCCTAGACCCTTTCCTTGCCACGCCCCTTCCCCTGCTGTTCTCCTCAGCCCATCCTCATCCAGCTCATTAGACTTACCCAGAAGCGATTTGGTGTTGAATCTCTGGTTGTTTCTTGATCTCTCTGGCTCTTTGTTTGTACAAAGTCCAAGGGGAGGTAATTCTGCCTCTCTCCTTTCGCCTTGACAGCCCTCTCTTGGGGAAGATCTGAAGGAGGGTGCACAAGCGCCACCCTTCTCCCTCCTCTTCTTTTCTCCTGGGCTGCTTTAGGATAACAAGATGCTGGTTTCAGAAGAATAGCAACTGCCATGGTCTTTGGAGGGGGAGTTTAGCCCCCCACACATGATGCCTCTGACACCGAAGGGGAACGGGGTCCGCAGGCTGAATGAGGAGCAGACTGGCCTACAGGATACCGGAGGTTCAGGGGAAGGAGCCCAGTCTGCCTCGTGCTGGGGCATCACGTGTAGTGCTGCAGGTGGTACCATGTGGGCTCCATTTGCTAGGTGCCCTTTTTGTTTTATGGGGTTTGGGGCTTTGTGGGGTGTGCCTTGAGAGGTGCAGAGGCTTTAGAAATACATTGGATGGTCCCAGACCGGCAGGGTCAGAAGTGCAGAGTGAAGACTGAAAGTCAGGACCGTATTTCCACACCAAAAAATATAATCACCTTCTCCAACATCACAAATTATTTATGGCTGGGTCTAATACATGGTGCACAGATTTCTTTGGCACTCTTGTGTATGACGCAGTTGGCCCTCAGCGTCTGTGAGGTAATGTGGCCTTGTGGACAGGAGCAGGTACCCAGATTTACCCCAGGAAGGGATCCAGCTTCTGGCTTGAAGCAGAGCCTGACTCATTGATCAATATAATATATGCCCTTTCACGTTAGAAACACAGACTTGCTCTTCATATTCTGGTGTATCTTAATGTTGGAAACGATACTGGAATGGTTTCCTCAGGGTCTTTACTTGCATGTAGACTCTTAATTATATGTTTCATACAGCCAAGATCATGAAGAGGATCTGGAAACCTTTGCAGGTAACTTGTGAAATAACAGGGGCTGTTAAAGAGCTTCTTTCCAAATGTAGCTGATATGTCATGGTCAAGACTCAACAGATTCATTGTCACATCATATGACATGTGGCAGTGGCTGTGAGAGTCGTGCTTTTGTGTAGCATTCCTCGCTCAAGTGCAAAGGCCTTTCCTTGCACAGAAACAACCTCTCGTCTGATATGACTCAACTGCTGCTTCAGAAACTTTTAGACCTTTTTTCTTTGAAGGACATTCTGGCAGATGGTGATTTTGAGTGGTTTGAATGATACATTATCTGAGAGCTCTGTTCCAAAATACGAAGAATATTATGCCTGGGTTTGGGTTTGTTTTTTTTTCCCTTGCTGTGCTTAAGCTTTCTCGATAGGCACCTACATGCCAACTTGTCTGCTGTGTGCCCTCTGCTTAATTCATTTGTTCATACATATTCTTAGCTTACTCCATGCTCTAGTTAAACTGTCAGGGGCATTTCAGGTACTTCACACAAAGCAATTCCTGATGTCTTGTGTTTTTCTGAGGGCTCGTTTATTTCTTTCATACGTGGCTGTTCCTAGGAGCCTTGGTTAGGTGGTAGGACTTTCCAGTAAATTCCCAGAGGTGTCACAGTTCACTGGGCTGTAGGGACATGATCTGCTCTGTTCTTGTGTGCCTGGGGATGGTGTCAGATCCTGCTCTGGATGCTGAGCTGTGCCTGGGCAAGAGGTGATGGTCTGCTGCTCCCCAGATGGGTCTGTGGCCTCCTCCTGGGGCTCTCCAGCCAGACTGCCTCAGGCCAGCGGTTCCAAGCCAGGCAAACATTGCCAGAGGAAAACCATAGCATGATGACAGCAGCTCCACAGCCTGGCATGGGAGGTCAGTAACTCCTGGCACAGCTCAGGCTGGAAGAGGGAGTTTGGCTGTAGGCAAGTGTTTAACCAGAAGGAAAGCACTGGACACAGAGCGATCTCAGATGTGCTTGGGTCACATTCAGAACTTTTCACCTCTTAAAAATGCCCTGGTCTTCTCCAGATTTGCAATGTCCTTAGCTCTGAGCAGGTAGTGAAGCAGGTAAGGGATGGTGCAATGAGCTGCAGCACCCACGTGTGGCCTGCACACAGTCCTGCCAGGACCTGGCTCACAGGTCTGGCTATGCTGAAAGCCCATTTGGGATAAAAGGGTTTTCCAGGGGATCACCATCTTGAGCCAACAGGCCAGGTGGCTGGCCAAGGCTTGGATCAGCAAAGGCAGGAGGAGGAGGAAAAGGCACACCAGGGCCAGCTCAGGATTTCTCCTTCCTGATATTGCTCCTATTTATTTGGCTTAAACCAGACTTGAAAAGCAGCTGCAGCACAGTGTGATTTGGGCCTCAGGGCACAGGGTCCTGGGGTCCAGCTGCCAGGATCTGTCCTCCCAGCATCCATCTCCCTCTCTGAGCCTCTGCCATGGGAGATGGTGACCTGAAAGGGAAGAAATCAAGGTTTTACCTCTTGTTTCTCTTTTGTGTCCTTCACTTTAGGCATTTGGGTTTTAATTGCCGAGTCTGTGACCAAATCAAACATTGTTCCATCTGGTGGAGTTCTCTGAGCAGTGCCCTTATTGCAACTCTAAAACCTCATCACAGTCTTACTGTTTCTAAACCTTTAACAAAAACATTTTCCGTTCTGCAGTTTGCAAAAGTAAACTTCATTTGAACAATCCTCAAGTGCTCTGATTGCAAATAAAAGTTAAATGCACTAACAAAAATAATTGCTAGGCATGTGGGGTTGTACATTTAGGTATCCAAAATTCACTAACAGTATATACCAATACACAACATTATCTGGATTTCCAGTGATTGCATTAGCATAAAAGCATGTTAGCATTTATCCTGTGGTACTAACATTTAAATATATATAAGTATGAAATATTAAGATACAGCATTTTGGAGGCAAGTGAAACTACTGTCTGTAAAATGTTCTTGCATATTTTGAAGGTACACTCCAGTATCTACAGATGACAATCAGTATTCGCACCATTGGGTCCAAACATTACAAAAATGTCAATGTTTTATGCAAAGAGGAGCTATATTAAGCTAAAAAAGATTGCTGATGAGAGAAGTGCCTTCTGATGTCCTCTGAGCTATTTACAGGCAGCATCTTCCTTTGTTCGTGGCACAGCCAGGCCTCTGCGCAATCTGGATCTCCATGTTTCACAAGACTGGAAATGTGAGCCAGAAAGGATTATGCTTGTGATTAAAACCTCCATTTTTAAAAACTTTACCTTCAGGAAATGTTTTTCCACACCAATAATTTGAACATTTTAGTATTTTGTAATAAAAGGATTTTTGTAATCCGTTTAGAAGGGGAATAATAATTTATGTTGAATGCATTCTTGAAGCTTTATCCCAAATGCTCCCCGTGCACTTAGGGGTGAGTTGGAGGTGAGGATGGAGAAAAGTTACACTGTGGCACCTTGAAGGCAAAGGGAAGCAGTTTGTATTTCATTGGGAGAGGGCAGAAGGTGAGATTTTGGCCTGGCCCAAGTGGGGAGCTGGGAGGAAAACTCCTTGTGCAGCTGCAGTGAGAGACCCGTGGTGTTTTGGCCATCCCTTTAAAACCCCTGTGCTGTTCTGATGGGGTGGCTGGGATGGGATGTCACACTGATGGTCCAAGCTGGTGTTTGCCCTATGTCCTAGGGCACAGGGCAGTCCCAGCACAACCTCTGCCCACAAGCCCAGCACTGTTGGGGTCTTGCTGGTTCCTTTGGCCCTGAGAGCTCAAAGAGGACTTGGTGAAGGCTCAGGAGTAAACTCATTCCAGGTGATAGCTCAAACATCATCGTGCAGAAGCACTCAAGAGTTGTCTAGAGATAGATTTTCTTAACCATTTCCCAGAAGATTAAACCCCTGAAAAAATATCCCTGTGCATCCTGAGCATCCCAATCCCCGTTATTTGTGTTACCCAGTTCTGAGGCTCGTTGAGAGCTTGCACCACTTTGGTGAAGGAAAGAGAGGCATAAACCATGTATCTGCTTCTCAAGAGAAGCCTAAAAGAGGCTCCCCAAGTGATGAGCTCTGTTACCTCCTTCACAGTGCTGGGCTAGGGTGTCCCAGCAATGCTCAGCATTGTGGGGTCCAGCAGGTTTTGGTTCTGCTTTCCGATCTTCTTTTCTTAGGGAAAAAGGATGGGGGAATGCTGTCCCCTTGCCCTGTCCATCAGTACCTTGGTGGTGTCCATTCTCCCAGGGTGCATGACTTGCATGGTCTGTTGGAGAAGATTCTTTGGGATGTGTCTGTTAAGAGGAAAGAGCTTCCACCAGATTTAATGGTTTTGAGCCAGGTCCAGCTGTGCAATGAAACTGGTTGGCACTCACTGCTGTTAAATAGCATTAGGGCCCAAGCAATAAACCCAGGAAAAGTAAAATTAAAGACCTTGCCTCGATGCTGTCTTGTAAGGACATAAGAATTTCTGGGCAGAGAAATAAATCTAGTTAGCTTAACAAGCACTGTCCCTACCCATTTATTTCAAATCCATATTCGTCCCTTCCTCCTCTAGCTTCCCCTTTACATCCTGCAGTCTTTGCCCATCTCTTTGTCAATTTTCCCTGATTTTTTCAGTGGCCCTGTTTGCACACACCATGTGTTTGCCATGTCCCAGTGACAGTAATTCCAGCTCCACTCCTTGCCTGCTTATAATTTCTTGCTTTATAGGTTGTCTCTTCTATTTTTATTTGAACTCCTGACTTGTGTGGAGTTATCAGCCTCACTGCACTTAATTTCAAATTAATTTGATTGGGTCACCTCAATTTTTTTCTGTAACGATAATGAACTCAACCTATTTAGCCTTCCCCCATTATGAATAACCTTAACAAAAACTGCAGTGCAGTATAAATGGGTGTTTCATCATTGTGCTTAATTACACAGAAGGATAAATCCCTAAACATTTTTCAGCCTCTGAAATCTAACAACGAAGTGTAATTAGCAATTAAAGAGTAAACTGCCGTCCTTGCGCTCTCTGGAAGACTGGGAGAGAAAAGTCTAGAATCCACGTTTGCCCCTGGGTTTTTGGGGGAGTGGAAATGCTGGGGCAGTGCTGGTGTCTGGAAGCAGCGGGTGCAGCTGTGCGGGGTCAGGTCCTTGTCCTGTACCACGTGTGTTTTCCCCAGGTGCCTCCAACTGCTGGAGAGTTGACAAGGTGGGATGGACGTCTTGGCCTCACTCTCTGGGACTGGTTTTAGTCCAAGGATGTTGTTCTTTCTGTTAAGGCTGGGAATTCTGGAGTGAGTTATCACATTCAGGGGTTCTGGGTTGGGCAGGTGGTGCGAGAGAGGTGGGCAGAGAGGTTGAGCAGGGAGGATGCAGCTGGCTGAAGGTGGAGTCCTGGGCTGTGAGTGGACCTGCCCAGCTCCCCTAGCACTGAGATCCACTGGGTTCTCCCAGTTACCCCAGGGCTCAGCCTCAGCAGTGCAGGTGGCCCCTGCTGTCCTAAGAGCTGTGTGTGGTGTCCTTCCCTGAAGACACAGTCCCCAAACTCGCTGGTGCTGCCTGGGGCCGTGCTAGGGATCGGGAGCCTAGGAAGCTGCTCTGGCAGAGCTCAGCAGCAGCCTCTCCTTAGCAGGGAGGGTGGTGACACAACCTGCAGGAACCCATCACAGCCAGGTCATGCATTATATAAAACATGTTGTCTCTGTCTCTTCATGTTTAGTAAATTCTCTGTCCTGAAGCCTTGAGTTATTGTGGTGGTTTCCATTTAAAATACATGGTCAGGCTGGTTGCTTAATCACTTTCTGCCACAAAAAACAGCCCAAACTTGCTGTTTCTCAGTGCAGACCTGGTTCCACAGCTGGACACAACATGTATTCCTCTGTCTCTTCAGCCACTATTGATTCATACTTCTTGCTCTCCAGCTCCCTGACAGGAAGGTGGAGCCAGGTGGGAGTAGGGCTCTGCTCCCAGGGACTAAGCAGCAGGACAAGAGGAGATGGCCTCCAATTGCACCAGGAGAGGTTTAGATTGGATATTAGGGAAAGTTTCTTCACTGTAAGGGTTGTCAAGCACCAGAACAACCCTGGAGGGATTTAAAAGATGTGCAGATGTGGCACTGAGGGACCTTGTTTAGAAGTGAACATGGTGGTGTGAGATTAACAGTTGGACCTGATGATCTTAGATGTCTTTTCCAACCCAAATGATTCTGTGTTCTCTGTTTATCCTTTTGACTACAGCCTGTGCACTCAGCTAATGCCTTCACAAACTTCAAAGGTTTTCCTCCCTAACCACCCATATTATTTCCCTGACCTGCTGTGACTTTCCCATGTTATCTGTTCTCCGCTTTCCCTCCAAGCAAGAAGTGCAAAATGCTCCACAAAGAGGAGGCATCTGCTTGTGCTCTTTAATCAGAGTGTGCAGGAGGCTGTGGCAGCCCACTGTTGTGTGTTTCAGAAGGGAGGTAGAGAAAGTGCATTGAATAGACGAAGGAAGCAAAGAATGGGAGATGAACAACGAGAGCAGGAAATGCAGGATCCTCGGTGAGCTACCTGGTCCCAGAGGGTTTGGGCTGGACAGCACTGACCCAGCCATTACAGTTATTGTCTGAGCTTCCATGGGAGGATGCAGATCCCATCTCCTTCTCTGTGGGTCCTGCTGTGTGCACACTCCTATCCCTTCCTGATGGGGCTTTTGTTGGATTTAATTGCTGGCAGGCAGCCAGAATGCAAAGCCAGGCTTGGGGCTGAATGGCAGTGGCAAAAATGGACTTTTGGAGGGCTGTTGGGGGGCTGCCTTACCTCTTGTGGGCTATCTTCTGGCTTTAGCAATATTTGCTCCTCCACTCTTCCCCTTGTGCTGAGGAGAGGCTGGCAGAGCTGCTGGTCACAGAGCTTTCACAGGAGGCAAAATAATGCAGGTTCCATGGTATCCAAGGATGGCCCTTGGCTGTCCTGACTGAAGAGGGATCAAGTCCCAGCAAGAGACCTTGTTTCCAGGTTGTCATGTCACCTTCCATCCTACCTTTTCTCTTGAGACAGTGTTTTGGTAAGATTACTCTCATCTGTCTCTTCATGTGCTTAAAGATTCATTAAAACAGGTGATTATTTATCCATGAAGACAGTTCCTCAGGCCTTCCATCAGATTGCTGCCAACGTCACCCCTTCGAGGCTCTCCAGGTGTTTGAATGGGATGGTGAGAGAAAACAACAGCTTACTGGAAATTAGTTCTGAAGAAACTCATCAGCGCTGTTAACTACTTGCTCTTCCCTGAAGTGCTGACATTCTGTGTCTTCTTCTGAGCTGGGTTTTGATCTCCCTTTATTTTAGATGATCTTTTTTCTGCTTGAAAGGAGATGTCCATCAGAGGCCCTTGGAGCTGCCTGGCATGTTTTGGAAGGGGATGACTCATTGACTCGGCTGCCTGAGAAGCTCTGCAGCCCTCTGAACCCTGAGCTGCTCAGGGCAGCTGTCTAAGGCCAGGTTGCTGGGTTGGTGGGACAGCTTGGAGTCACCACATCAGCTGGAGGAATGCTCTCACAGCTGCTTCCCACCGAGTCTTGGCCCCTTGATGCCACTGCATGAGCCCTAAATAGATCTGAAAACTGTTTTGCTGCTCAGAGCATCAGTGGATGTATGTCACTTGTCCTTTCTGCTGCATTTAATGAGTTTTCAAGGTACTGCAGCCAGCTCCAGAAGGCAGCCATCAAAGGACTGTGACTTTGCTTCCATCAGAAGCGCCCTTCCAGCACATGGCATGCATGTCTCTCATGAATTTAACGTGGAGCACATTGTATAATTTCTTGCACCCATCTTTCCCAGACTGTTTCTCCTCTTTGTTTCTGAATGCCCTGAAGGTGGGGGATGGGAGAGGGGAAGGGCTCTTCCCACAGTCAGAGGGTGTAGCTGCAGCCCAGGTGATCTGTGGGTCATGATGAGTGTCCTGTCACAGGGCTTCTTTCCACATCCGTGACTCCCTCTGGCATTCCCTACTGGTGCCCAGCCATACCTGTTCCCTTCTGTTAATCATCCCAGAGCTGGCCTGAGCTTTGGGCATCCCTGCCTGTGTCAGTCTCATGGAAGTCCCACGTGGGACACACCTCTGTGTGGATGAGGAGTGAGGGAACATGTTGATGCTGCCGCCCTGACAGCCGGGAACGATGGGCACAGCCCCGCGAGGGACAGGTCATTAATCCTTAACTGCATCTGCTGAGATCAATAATTAGGGCTCTTGCTTTGTATAACCCACCAGATCAACATAGGAATTGCCTTATTAAAGCAGACGTGCAGGCCTGGCTGGTGGGAAAGCCGCTGTGGCTGGATTGCAGAGGTAGGAACACAAAGCCCAGGTGGGAACGGTAGGGTGACAAGTAAATGAGATTTCCCTAAGCCTTGAGCAGCTCAAACCTGCCATACACAATGAACCACAAGGCTTCATGAGTTTCATCTATTCCTGTCAGTACAACAGGGAGGGTTGAAGAGGGGTTCTGGATTCTGGTCCATGCCTGGTGCAGCAGGGTGGCTACACACAGGAGCATGTCTGATCTCCTCTGCATGTTCCTCCTTTTCTTGTGGAAGCAAGTTGTGTCACGTTTCCACACATACTCTGTCATAAAAGCCCCTAAAAATGATTTTAGTTTGTTTGCATGTCTTGGAACGAGCAGGAACTCACCTGAGTTGTTTTCCAAATTAATACCCCACTGCTTTTACTTAACAAGGTCTTTTTCCAAGCTGAGAACAGTAACGACTCTGAGGTTTCTTTTTAAAAAATGCATTTTCTTCTGAGGCATTTCATATTAAAACCTGTCTTAATTTCAGTTCAGCTAGTGTATGAAAACACACGGTGAGGCATTTATTAGTCCCTGAAGGAATAAAGACAGATGGAGCCCAAAATGGAATTGGCTTTATGATTAATTGAAACCTTCAAGAGTGCAATGGAGTTAGGGCATGGTCCTACCCTGTCAGCACCTGGGGAGCAATTCAGCTGGTATGAACCTCCACAAGCACAGGCTGAGGAGAAATACAGATGTCCCCTGGTAGAGCCCACCGTGGGTTGTCCCTTTTTGGTGGGACCTGTGTGTGGAGGAGGGCAGGGGTGACCAGGTGGGTGGTCAGGGTGGTGTGTGGGATGGAGGGGATGGAGGGGCGTGTCGGGGCCCTTGTGTGTGATGACGCGTTGGTAATGAGCTGCTATTTCTGCCTCGAGCTTCCCACAGCTGTGCATGATGGCTCTTGTGTCCCTGTGCTGGGAGAGCTGAGCTAGGAGGAGGGGAACGCTCCAAAAAACTTGGGAATGGGAGCGTTTAAGTGGTGTAGAGGGGCCGCGAGTTTGGGTCTGCTCTGAATTCCTGCTCCATGCGCGACCTGTGCGATTTCCTCAGGGCTGGCATTTCCCATCCTGGCTGTGAGAGGGAAGGCAGTAGTGGAGAAATACCAAGCAGTGTTATCTTCACTGGCTGCAGCATTAGTGGATGTTTCTGGGGTCTGAAGCCACAGACATTTCCAGCATTTCTGCTGGGAAGGAGAGAGAAAAGGTGTTGCAGAAAGGAGGGTTCTCCTCTATGTTTTGGGAGCAAATTCTTCCCGTGCCAACTGGCTTTACAGCTCTGACCATGACTGTGCTTTCATGGTCAGCAAGTCCTGAGCAGCTCTAGAGTTGGGGAGATGAAGAAAGTGAAGGCAAAGATGCGTTGCCAAGGCAAATCCACATCAGTTATGGAGCTATGTCAGCACATCTGCTTGGAGAGGGTATGAAGGAGATGAGTGAGGGCAGTGATGGCAGCGCCAGGAGATGCCCAGTTTCCCACCCTGTGCTCCCTGCTGATTTTGCCTCTGTGCATAGATTGTGTTGACATGGGGCACACGTGCCAAAGAGAGGGCTGTGGGTGCC
The DNA here is from genome assembly GCA_035584735.1 of Pseudotriccus pelzelni. NCBI lineage: Eukaryota > Metazoa > Chordata > Aves > Passeriformes > Tyrannidae > Pseudotriccus > Pseudotriccus pelzelni. The sequence goes on along the minus strand of JAWMRA010000028.1, from coordinate 1,445,579 downwards.
TCCCCCTTAGCTACTGAATAGGGCCGAGGGGTCTTAAATAATTTTAGGAAGGATTTGGTGTAGAAAGTTTAAGGTATGACCGGGGGGCCCATGGCTCTGGGGGCCCATGGCAGGTGTGTGTCCTTGCTCCCTGAGAATGTAGTTTAGAGTCCTTAGTTTAGTCCCTTAGAGCTGCAGCACTGGCTTTAACAGGCTGTCTGCCCAGTAGCAACTGATAGGGACGTGAGGGTCATTGAAGTCTAACTCCATCCATGCCCAGGACACCCCAACAATCCCATCCTGTCCCTGAGAGCGTTGCCCAAACCCTCCTGGAGTTCTGGCAGCCTTGGGGCTGTGCCCACTGCCCTGGGGAGCCTGGTCAGTGCCAACCACCCTCTGGGGGAAGAACCTTT
>JAWMRA010000028.1:1425632-1440259 GCA_035584735.1 Pseudotriccus pelzelni | reverse complement strand
GGCCCTTGTCCGGAAATTCATCAGGACAAACTATTTTCAATCCCCAAGGAGGGGGACTTTTGCAAACCCATGACAGTTCTAGACTGTAAATTCTTTCTGATTGCACCTGTTTAGGTGTGAGTAACACCAGAACTTACTGCCCCTGTGTGCAGAGGGGGCTTGGAAGGCTGTGTTACCTTATACTTAGTGGTAACAAATTACTAGTATTTTATGCAAATTTAGCACCATTACCCAATTTATGGATACTAACAACTGCCTGGGTAACCCTGTTACAGATTCTGTTTCATAGAAATGGCACATCCCTTCCTTGTCTCTCTTGCTTTTATATCAGATGTTATTCTGTACATTTACTGGACTCAAGGATCCTTGTGGGTCCCTTCTAGCTTGGCATGTTCTGTGATTCTCTGATTCTATTTCCTTGTGCTGATGTGCAGGTGGCATTTCAGAAGTCCTCTGTGCTTACCCTGGTGTATGTTCCCAAAAGACTTCATTGCAGTCTGTGCTTGGCTTGTCTGCAGAAAGGAAGCCCATCAGGCTCTCAGAGCTTCTACTTAGGAAGTCAGCAGATATAAAACCTGCCTTGGTTTTTGTTTTGCTCTTTGCTTTTGCTGACATGTTTTACATATAATGCAGTTATATATATATGTTTCAGCCCCTTTCAACTCCCACCTCAAAACCTGTCATTTTAAAAAATCTTTCTTACCTGCTATTTTAAAAACATTTTCTTATGTAATGTTTTTTTCCCCATCTTGCCAACAATTTCTGCTTTGTTGCCTTCAGCCCTTCTAGGAGTTTGACACCCCTTTGTAATTTAATCTCCCAGTCAGTGTCTTGCTTTCCTCACGTTTCATACATGCCAATTACCTTACACTCCTCCCTTAGCACATGTGCTTCCAATTCACTGTATTGTCACACACCAGCTCCAGGAGTTGCTGTGGATCATGTTTATGGTTCAGCCCTGCCGTGGCTGCTGCCAGCAGTGAGAAGCAGTCACTTCACCTTCCCTCTGTTACCAGGGTGGGAGGATTCCTGCTGATCTGAAGGGGGTTGTATGATAAATAAACTTTTGCTAATGACCTTCAGTGAGGAAAACAGTCTTCCAGCAAAGGAGTCTGTAATAACCATGGAATTACAGAATCATAGAAGCAGAGAATGATAGAATGGTTTGGGTGGGAAGAGACATTAAGGACCATTCTGGTCCAACTTTCTGCCATGGACAGGGACACCTTCCAGGTTGTCCAACCTGGCCTTGGGCAATTCCAGGGATCCAGGGGCAGCCACAGCTTTTCTGGGCAATCTGTGTCAGGGCCTCCCCACCCTCACAGCCAAGAATTTCTTCCCAATATCCCATCTATCCCTGCCCTCGGGCAGTTTGAAGCCATTCCCCCTTGTCCTGGCACTCCAGGCCCTTGTCCAAAGTCCGTCTCCAGCTCTCTTAGAGCACCTTTAGGCACTGGAAGAGGCTCTAAGGTCTCCCCAGACCCTTCCCTTCTCCACCCCATCTCTTTCAGCTTGTCTTCAGAGCAGAGGTGAATTCGTGAAATAGCTGGCATCCATTGCTAAACTTCAAAATGTTCAGTTGAGGTCCAACTGAGATTTTTTTTCTTGCTTTTGCACAACAGGCAGAGAGTGGGAAGGAGGAAGGTCAGTGTGATGAGTTTCTCCATGGGGTGATGGTTTCCAAACAGTTGCTCAGTGGGTCGCATCACCCGCAACACCTGTGACCTGTCCTCTGGATTGCCCAGCATGGGGAACACCTCACCCTCCTGTGCTGGTACCACTGGGTACCCTCAGCTGTGCGTAAGGTGAGAGCTGGCCTGGTGGCGAGCTGTGGTCCTTATGCTGGGGCAGCAGAAAGGGAAGGATGTGAGTAAGGACAGGAGCAGGCAGGATGTTTGTGGATGCTGATGTCACTGTCACAAATCAGTGGTGGATGTTGTCAGTGGGAGGTAGTGGCAGCTCTGCTTGGGAAGGAGCCCAGCGTGTCACACTCCAGGGATTGGCCAAGCAAGGAGGATGCACAGACCTTCATCTGGGAGGGTTTGTGTGCTCAGCTGGGTGCCACGGCCACCTTCGCTGTGAATGGCCTGGGATCAGTCCAGCTCCTTGCGTGGAGCTGTTGGAATTGGCACAGAGATGCACCAGCACAGCACAGGGTGCTCCCACGTGGAGTCACAAATGCCCATCCAGGCAGGAAGCATTGGTTTAGGACTGTTGGTTTCTGAAGTGATTTCCTTAAGCACCCCCAGCTTCTGAAGGCAGACACAGCACCCTGTCCCCCCGGGCCACAGACCACATGTCAGTGTGCACTGTGCCCTCAGCAGAGCCCCTGGGCAGCAGAGCCACGGGAGGGCAGGGCCAGGTTTGTTTGCGAGGCTGCGATCTCTGGGGTTTTACATCCCAGCAATTACCAGCAAGTCTTCCCTCCTCCTGTGCCTTCGCAGCACACATGTGAACTCCTGGTTGTGGCACCTTCCCGTGCTCTCCTAGCGCAGTCTAGCAGTGGGAAGTGATCAGCACAACCAACATTTGCGGAGCGTATGTCTTTCCACAGTTCCACACTTTCAGAGTGTTGAATAAAGTGAACCCGCTTCCTCCTTCACCCTTCACATTCAAGCTGTTCCTGAATCCAGGCAGCTCAGCTTCCACAGCCACTCTCAGCTCTCAGAGCTTTCTATACCTTGCTGATGAAGCCCTTCTCTCCTGCCTCACAGAACTTGCTCAGTGCTCTGCCTTACAGAGATGGTGCTTGTCTCACAATCTTTCAGGCTTTTCCAAACCATTTTAGTGCCAGGCTAGGGCTGTCTGTGGGCTCCCTCCTCCACCTGATGGTGATGAGGCTTTTGAGGCTGATGAGGGCTTTTTCTCTTTGCCTTTAGGATCATTAAATCTTAATTAGCCTGTCAGCTTTCTTTGTCCAGGTATCTGCTCTCTCCATCCATCAGTGATGTAGGACACACTGCTGAAATTCCCTTCTTCTTGCATAATTATTTTATTCCACTGCATCTTTTATGCAAAATGTTCCCTTCTGAAAGTACTCATCTACCTGCTGCAGCCCTTCCTGAGCACCCAGTTTAGCTGTGGTACCTGCCATGGCTTCGTTTCTTATACTTACGTATGAATTCTTTGTGTTATTCCCATATTTTATTAGCTAGATTGGTCATTTTAGCTCTTTGACAGCTTCAGTCTCCTACATGAGTGTCCACCTGAGCTACCTATGCAGACTCCATCTCCAGATAGGGAGAGGGATTGCTCCAAGAGGCAGATCATCCCAGCTAAGACAGGACTCAGGCAGCTCCATCTCCCACTGGACAAATCACCTTTTCTGCTCCCTGTTGATGACCTTGAATTCCTCAGATGCTTTTCAGAAGAGCAGCCCCCTTTAGGGTGAACCTAAAGCCTTGGGCAGTAGACTTGCCCCTCAGGGTTAGCCAGGGCAAATCCTAAGGAAATACAGGAACAGGAATAGGGATATGGAGATCACAGGTTGGAACATGTTACTGAGGGAGCCCAGGAAGCTCCTCTGGGATGGATGTTTTAATTGTAGCTGTCTAATGTTAACAGAGATGAATCTGACACTAAGAAAGGTTTGGGGAAATGTTTTCATCTTATTTGGTATGTGGAAAATATAAAGGTATATAGTGAATTTTTAAAAACCAGCCACAACAGTAATAACAGTAATTATAGGTGGGTGCAATTTTCCGTTATCTTATAAATGAAGTTGCTAGAAAAAATTACTGCTGCTCTGATACTTGGCAGGGACACTGATGTGAGTACCCACTTGTTTCTGAAAAATACTGTTGGATTTTTAATGACCATCAGAAGCACAACCTTGATTTTTAAATGTCATACTAAATGTAGCAGTTCCAGCCTCCTCTGCCGTGGCACGTGGGTGGGTGAGGAGGGATGAATCAGAAAGCAGAAAGAATTGCTGGTGCTTTCTGCGACTCTTAAGTTTTCCTTGAGGGCTTCTCACCCAGGCACTGGCTGGAATTGTCTGTGGGTTGTGTTGCAGTGTTGCAACTGGTCCAGTGGCATCTCCTGCATCTCCCCTCTATTAATGCATGATTAAGTTGCTTGATGCAGAGTGAGTGTATCAGGTTTCTCCAGGAGCTGGTGTTCCACAAGTCGTCCTCTCTGTTTATCAAAACCAGATACATAAAAAAAGGTTTCCCAGTTTTTGCAGATGCAGCTTTTCTATTCTCTCTCTGGCTGGAAGCGTTCCCCAGGCTTCGCTTTTGGAGCTGAAATCTGTGCTTGGCATTTGCAAGATGGTGATTTGCTTTTGTAAATGGAGCAAAGTCTTGGTTTTGAGTCATGACTCAGTGAAACAAACCTACTTGTATAGGCTAAAATGGTTCTAATTGCACCGCTAAACCCGATGGGACTGGGAAGAGCCAGAGTTTAAAGAGCGACGCTGCAGTGGGGGCGAGTCTCCCTGTGATCCAGCATCTTCCCTTGTCTGCTGAGGAGTGGAGTGAGGTGAGCTGAGGCTCACAAGCGATGAGAGGATCAGTGTTTGGGAGCAACACCTTCCGACGCGGCACCTGGGGGTGCTGCGGGGCACGGCCGTGAGCCAGATGGATGGGAGATGACGGGAAGATTTGCTCTGCTTTGCCTGGGAACGGCAGGAATGCGGAGTTGCGAAGCAGATGGCAGGGTTAAAATAGGACAGAGCTCCGCCGAGATGTGCTGCAAGGGAGAGGAGTGAAGTGCCTGTTCTCACACTTCGCTTTGTGTCTCGGGGAAGAGCTGGAGAGTGCCTGCGCTCCGCTGGCATTCCCACCAGGAACACGCCAGGGAAAGGCTTGCTTGGGTTTTTGATATTATTAGCACTTGTCTTAAAGAAAAATCAGCTCAAATGAGCAAGCAAACAAATCAAGTGAAGAACAATCGAAGGGCTCAGCCGCAGGGCACTTTTAGCATCTTTCAGGATTATTAGTGGGATGTGTCACATCGGCACTCGCTGAGCTGGAGCATTCAGAGCCCGATGCTTCAAACCAAGGCTTTTTTTTTCTGGGGCTTTCAGACAGCTTTCTGCAGTGTTTGCATCTCACCTAAGGCGTGTGAATAGGTTTTCTTGGAATATCTGAGGAACTTTGCATGCCTGGAATTATGCTCAGAGCGATTGGAGAGACTTATGGGCAGGTTTCTGTGCAAAGCTGCCTCACTGCGAGGGGCAGTGAGTGCCGCAGCAGGGGCTTGTTGGGGGTCCTGCAACAGCAGCAAAGAGCTGAGCGGGACCTTGGTTGTTCCTGCCACCAGCCTGGGCCAGGTCAGCTTTGGAGCCAGGAGGCTGGAAGCGTGCAGGGAAGGGCAGTGTGAGGAAGAGGAGGAGTAGGGAGGCAGGAACCACCACTCACACTGGCACCCTGACATGGCTGACGATGCTCCTGGGAGAGCTTCAGTCTCCTGTCTGTAAATCAGGAGGGCTTTGAAGTCTCCGTGGTGAAAAACAGGGTGAAAACAGGGTGAGGTCAAGGCCGTGGTATTAATCCTGTGATATTGTTCATGTTTCTTGCTGTGTGGTGATTTTTTTAAAAAAGAAATCAACACAATTTTTGAGGGCTGTGGGTAAAATGGCACAGAAATAAATGAGTTCTGCTTGCACTGTGAGAGAATCACTCACTTTTTATTAATGCAGCCTCTGATGAAACAGAGTCCAGCCTTCAGCATCTGACCAACGGTAAAACGCTAGGCTTTCAGGAATTCCTAGAGAGTGTTTTGTAAGTGTGGCAGATAGAGCTGTAAGGTTGATTTACCCTCAGAAACAAAGCATCAGTTTGGGTGATTGAGCACTGAGGGGGTTTCCTGGGATGTCCTTCTCCATGCACCATGGAGCACTTGCCTGTACCTGCCTGGAAGAATCAGTCATTCAGCTGAGAATGCTGTGCTGGAAGAGAGCTCACACCATTCCCATGACTGTTGCAGATGGGACACAAGTCACCCAGTCCTTAAATCACAGGGCGGCAGACCCTGCAGAGTGGCCTGCAAAGCCCATCCTTCACCATCAGAATGGAGAAGCTGGACTGGCCTGGATAGTGCTCTCTCAGCACCAGTTCTATGCTTACAAGGTGATGGCAATCGCCCCAAGAAACCTTTGCTTTTTAATCATAAAATGGTTTGTGGGTTGTTGATTAAACCCACAGAAGCTGAGCTGGTGTCTGAGGCTCTTGAAGCTGCACCCCCCACTTGCCCTGAGAGCTTCAGGTGCAGAAGCCCCCCCAGACCAGCCCAGTGTTCATAGAGATGGGGGAATGTACTGGCACTGAAATGATGCTCAGAGCTGGCAAAGTCAAGGACCAGGAGAAGAGAGGGGCTCTGGGAGTGTCCCTGGGGCCTTCACTCATGCTGGGGCGTATGCCTGGGCTTGTTTTGGTGCTATGTGCCTGTTTTTGTAGGATCATTTTTTTCTTGCAGATATAGATAGAGCCAGTCAGTGTGTTGTTTGTGTGTGTTCAGCAGAACAATCTGGCATGGTTGGTTTTGTTCTGGCACCTCAGATTTTACTGCCAGAGTCAGTATTCACTCTCCTACTCTGCTCCACGGAGAGGTGAGGAAAAGGAAGGGTTTTGCTGCACACTCAGTCCCTGTGTTCCCATCGCTCCTTGCTGGAGCAGCCCTGCTTTGGGCAACTCCTTGATTGTGTTGACTCACAAGTGCCCCAGCTCTGCTGCCTGGTGTCCTGCATTTCCACCCCTGGAATGCTGAGTCCTGGCTGGGGGGGCTTTCTGAACCCCTCCAAGGTGTCTTGTTGCAGCAGATTTGCTCTTCTGCATTTTCATTTAATTACTTACTTTTACAGCTCTCTTATAAATCCAGTTGTCCCTCTGTTACGCTGGGTTACAGCACTGTAGCTCACTGGATTTTTTTCCTGTGACCAGAACACCAACCTTGCCCTGCCTGGGCTCAGGTGAGCTGGGTCTCCTCCCCACAGGGCTCCCAGTGGCTCCAGTGCTCCCAGTGCCTTCCAACCCCAGCCACATCATACTCTGTGCTTCCAGCTCAATATTGTGAATGCAAAGGGCCAGGAGCTTGTGCAAGATAATTCCCATTTCCATCGTGTGGCTGAGAGCAGAGTTTTCCCAGTTAAACCCACTGTCACTGTGTCCCCATGGAGCATGGGGCTTGTCCAGAGTGGTGTTACAGCTGTGCTGCCTTCAGAGAGGGGTTTGCAGGGCTCATAGGAAGCTTGACTGTCTCCTGCCTGGGACACAGATATGAGAGCCAAGCCAAGGTTCCCCCAGCTTCTCCCAGGCAGCCTTCCACGCTACTCCTGCACCTCGGGATGATTCATGCTCCCTCGGTTGGAGCATCACATTAGCCCATCAAAATCGCGGGATCACGTACTCAGCTCCAGCTTATTCTCTCTGCAGTCCTATTCTCCTCTTAGCAGCAAATACTCAATAACCTAATTGCTCATTAAAGGCCGTGTGTGTGTCCCTGTAATCCAGGCTGTCACAGGCAGACGTGCTGCTCTCCAGGGACGCTGCTGCTCCCAGGCTCTGGTGAGGAGCGCCCGGCTTGGCAGGAAGGGAGAAGGCAGCCCTGCATTGAAGTGGAGATTTTCATCTTCTGGGGATTTTTTTATATCTCTCCTATATTCTGGGCTTTTGAACATCTAAAATCTCTTTTATGCTTCACATCTTTCATATGAAATTGTTGTATTGTGTTGCCCATTGAAACCTAGTTTTCCTTTTGTCAGGTTTTCCCCCCTCACTCCTGCTTTCTTCTCCACTGTATTTTGATCGGTGTAACTACTTAGGGCTCCATTTTCCTGGGTGGTTTTTAATCTCCTTAAGTTGGAGCTCTGAAGGCCTTTGTCTGTGATAAACTCAGGTCTGAGCTGGTGCTCAGAGAAGAGGATTTCTAGGCCAGTTCTGCTGCATTCAGCCCTCAAGGATGACTGTGCCTCATCCTCCGCCTTCTCACTCCAAGTATTCCCAGGAAGCCTTGGTGGGGTTGGGGGTATTTTATTACTATCCTACATGTCTCATATTGTTTGTGAAAATGTCCTTTTTGATACCATGGGACTGTGCAGTGTGGAAAGCCTCTGTTAAATATGTATTTTGTGAGGGATTCACCAACCCTGCGCTTCAGTGTCATTTTCTGGCAGAGCTAGAGAGTTGTTTGGAGGGTGAGGGGTCTGCAGTGTTGTTGACATTGAGTTTTCCTCCTCTTAAGAAGGAAGGTAGGGAGTTTGGAAGGGGATATATCTAACCAGTGCACACCTAGGAAGCTGTTTGGGCTCCCTGCTCCATGGTCATTTCCCAGGGGGATAGCTCTTGCCATAGCCAGTGCTTGGAGTGCAGGTGGAAGCCACGTTCTCCCCCGTGTTGCTTCTCACTTGAAGTATTTCAATGCTTTTTTTTAATTTGAAACTTGCATTCTGAAATTCAGTCGTGCAAGTATTAATAAGCTGCTGATCATCCTGCCTCTTTTCTGCCCTTATTTAGGAGTCTCAGACTTACAGCTCTGGTTCAGGCTGGAATTACTGACATTGTAATGATCTGTTTTAGCTCTCTATCTATTATTTGTCAGGTCATTTTAACATGACTATGCTTACAAGAGCTGTCAGAAATCCTCCCAGTACAGAGAAGGATGAAGAAGTCAGTGGCCTTTTCAAGTGTGACCCCTGCTTGTGTTGCTTTTGGTTTCTAGGACTCACAAAAATTACCTTTTTCCATTGCCTGTCAAATTGTGACTGAGGTGTGAGGGTTTGAAAGGACCCAGGAGCCAGGCAAGGCACATTTCAACTCTGAGCACTCCTGTTGGTGCTCTTGTTTTCTTCATGGACAGATTTTGGATGGAAAACTGGGAAGGGGGATGGACAGAGGGGGAGGGCAAGGTAAGCCAGGCTGCCTTGCTGCCTGTTTCTGATCCTCAGGTTATAGCACAAGCTAAATAGACTACACTAAATTTTTTAGGCCATTTCACAGACTTACAGACTTTGATCCCCAGCTTTGATTTCCCACGTGGCATCGCAGAGCGCTGGTTCTGAGGAGAGAAGAGACCCATTAAGCCTTGTCTAGCCCAGTGATTATCATGCCTTTCCACCATCAGGCTGGGCTTTCATCAAAGCAGGAGCTCTGCAGCCTTCCCTGCCTGTGCCTGGGGAGGAGATGCTGGCATGGCTCAGCAGCCGTGGCCACGTGTGTGGGACACAGCCCAGCCAGGGCTGAGCTCAGCCCCTGCTCCAGCCAGGCAGGGGTGACCCCTCCATGGCACTCCCCAGTCACACCTCTCCTTGGTCTTTCTGCCCCTGGCTTCAGCAGGATGCCCAGGTAAGGAGGTGACCCTTTCTTTCTTGCAGTCTCGTGCAGTTCCTACAACAAGCAGGCCATGAAATATATATTCTGTGTGTGTCCTTGTCAGAGCAGTGGAGAGACAAGGGCATTTGCCTGCCTGCCCTGCTCTGTGCCTCTGAGTCCCCGGGTCCCTCTGCACCACTTGGCTTGCTTTATTTTTTTTTATTTTTAATTTAAATCTAATTTTGCTGCTGTATTGTAAGTTCCCACCTAACTCCAGAGCTGCTGTCGCCTCAGGGCTGCGTTGCTGCTTTTCAGTCTTCCCACACCCCCCACATGTGCAGTCTGGAAAAACTTTGAAAATTCTCTCCTAAATTTTTGCACTTGGGGTTGTCCTAGGAGGAGTAGTGTAAGGGTATCTTTTAACAGAGAGTACTCTTAAAAAATCCCTTCTTCAGCAAAATGGGAGCTGCCGGTGAAAATGGCTGAATTTTCAGGAGCAACAGCTGTGTACCCTGTGCCAGTGCTGCTCCACAACATGTCCAAACCAACATCCAGGGAGAAAGGGCAGCCATTCCATGAGCAGATCCTTAACAGCCCAAAGCCAGGCCCTGGTGCAAAGGCTGTTTGGAGGGCTCCGACCCTGCCCTGTGAGACCCCCTCTCCTCCAGGAAGCCTTCATTGTGCTGCTCGTGGGTCCTCTGTCCAGTCACCACATCCTGAAGTCTTGCTGCTTCCACAAAGAGCTTTAATGGAAGAAAAAAGGAAGAAAGGCACAAAGGTCCCAGCCTGGCAGCCTGGGGAAGGTGCTGGGTCCATCTCTGCCTTTACACCCCACCCATGGCAGGACCTGCCCCCAGCCAGGCTCTGCATCAGCTTCATTTCAGTTTTGCTCCCAGAGCTGATTCCAGAACACCAGCCCTGGATTTTATGACCTTTGCTTCCCTGTCCTGTAGAGGCTTGTGGTGCTCTGGCAAACCAGCCATGACTGTAATAATGTCTGGCCCCTCGTGAGAAGTTCTGACTCCGACTCAGGGAGATGTGAACTGGCGGAAAACCCAAGGTCACCTTCCCCAGCCACCAAGAGGGAAGTGCTGGGCTGATGAAGTGGCACTTTAAATTTGTGTTTGCAAAGTCAGCACTCCAGGAGCCAGGCTGCACCCTGGGAAAGGGGGTATCCATCTCCAGGGTCCATGTTGAGAGGGTCTGGTGGCCTGTGCCTGAGGTTCTCTGCCGGTCTGGGAGGGATGGCACATGTCCCGTGGAGTTCAGGAACTTCCACCATGGAACAGAGCCCACCTCTCAGGGGACAGAGCTTCCTTGGGACCTGTTCAGGGATGATGGTGAGGTCAGCTGTGGGCAGTAGAGATTACTGCTGCTCTTCCCAAGCTCTTCACCCCTGCTCTACATACCCTGGCCAGTGTGAACACCAGCAGTGTGCCTGTTAACCCTGGCCTGCCCCAGTGCCTGGGCAGTTTCTTGCCCAGCCCCATGAGCCTGACCCAGCCTTGTTTGCTTCTCTTCAACCACAGACTGAGGGAGACGGTTGTGGTGGACGTGAGCAGTGTGCCTGGAAGCCAAAAGGACCTCAGATGTGCAGTGAGGACCACATCTGGAGGGGATGTGGTGTGACCCCATAGCTGGAGTGGATCCTCCCAGGGCAAACTGAGGCTGTTTAGCGCACAGGGTCTCTCTTGGAAAGCTGTTTGAACCTGAGCATAGCGCTTGTGTCGAGTCCCTGTAGCCTTGTGGCTATTCCTCATCCAGGATGAGAGTGGTTAATCTCATCCTTTGAGCACATCCAAATTTGTGCCATCACTGCAGCATTAGGGGATGTCATTGCAGGCTGTATTCCACCCCTGTCCCAGCCTCAGAATTCCGTTTCAGCAAATTCTGTTGCACGTGCCACCATCCCATATCCATTAGCAGATTAACAGGTTGAATTTCCCATGAGAGCACTCCACAGTCTGTCTCACTGTGTTTATTTTGTTCAGGCTGCTTTTCCCTGCGCTTGACAGTGTAATTTGTACAGGTCTGGGCTGAATTTTCCAAACCTTCAAAGGAGTTTTTTTGTTAGCTTGAAGACTATTGATAGCAGAGACATGGAACAACAGGAGCACTGAGAAGTGAGAGCAGCACACCTACCAGCCAGGAAGGCTCCCTAACCTCTAGAGCTGCGCCTTGACAAAAGCTCCATGGTTCAGAGATTTTAATTAGATCAAATCCTCCAGGTGACCAGCCAAGCATTAAGGGCATACCAGTATTTCAGTTGTGTCCCTTGCTGTAAGGGTTCTCATTATTTATTTTAGAGAGATGTGACAAAAGAGCTTGGATATCCCAAACTTACCATTTTCCTTGAATGGTACTAAGAGGTCTCCAGCCCAGGAGACTGTCCTTCAGTGTATTTACACTCACAAAGTACCTGCCTGCAAGCTTATTCTGCACTTGCTCTGGTCTCCATTGCCCAGAGTGACTTGCATGTGAAATTTGGTCAGGCTTTTGAACCAGGAGTTGCATTTTCCAATTGGTTGGAGTTGCCAGCTCCTCCTTGGGGTCTGGAACTGCATCTGGGGTTTCTTCACCCCTCATTCCCAATACTCCTGGAGCCCCAGCACTGAAAACCCTCCTGGTCGTGTGGCTGATGGTGTGCTGGCCAACTTCTGCTTGACTTCCCCCAGATGAACTTGAAACAGAAACAAGCACGACCCTGACAAAGGCAGAGACCAAAACTGTCACTGTTAGAAAATCCTTTTTCCTGCTCTGGCCTGATCGACAGCAGAGCTTGTCCCAGCAGGACGGCTGTGTCCGTGTGGCTCCTTCAGTGGCTGCGTGGGCTCTGGAGATACCCAGGGCTCTGACCACAGCCCCACAGCTCTGCTTGTGTTGCTCAGCCTCTGCAGGAGGAGGTTTTGTGCTGTGCTCGGCCATCCCAGCACTGGCTGTGCCCAACTTCCTGCCCAGGGCACTCCAGTGACCTTGGGACAGGTATCACTTCTCACTGCTGTGGTTCCTTGCTGCCTTCTGGGTGCTGCATCTCCAGGCTCCCAGAGGCTCGCAGGCCCTGGATATGTCTGATACATCTGTCTGGACCAAAGGAGGTGCAGGATTTGTTCTGTATGCTGGATGTTCCTTATCTCTGGCTTTTCTGAGGTGAGGTCACACTTAGCACCTTTCCACTGGCTGGGGTGCTCTGGGAGCTGTTTGCCCTCCATCCCACCTGTGTACTCATCCCACCTTTGCCCTGGGAGAAGTTGATAAGGCTGGATGGGGTGGATGAGATGCTACAGGGCCACAGCAGTGTCCCTGGGGTGCCCCTGTGCTGTCTCTGTGGGGACAACCGTGGCTGTCCCTGTGCCTGCAGGTATGGCTGGAGGTGAATGAGAGCAGCAGTTGCCAGCTGGGAGAAAATGGCCTTGGGGCCAGGGGTGGTCTGGGAGCAGCTGAAGGTTTTAGGGCTGTTTGCCTCCATTGACTCCTGACTGCCCAAATCAGAGCCCAGCTCAGGCCAGCAGAGATGCCATCTCTGGGTCCTTACACAACATATTGGGGTGAAAAATAACATCTTGTTTCTGCAGGAGGAGACTCTGCTGCACCTCCTGGCATGGGGAGGTTGGAGATGAACACATGATGGTAGGTGTGTTAGAACCCACCTGGACCAGGCACTACAGAAGCTGGTTTTCTCCCAGGGATGCTGAGCCTGCTGCAGGGCTGGCACACGGGGTGGGTCTGAGGACCATGCTATGAAAATCGCTTCTGCAGGAGGATCCTGGAGCTCCTGGGTTTGTTCTTTCTCCTTCCTGCCCTGTCTGCGCAGGTCATAGATGGTCCTCCTCGGCAGGGTGCCTGTGCCATGGCTCTGCCTGGATGTCTGCTGCAGCAAATGGCTGAGGAACGAGACATCAAAAGTGGCATTCAAACCCCCCTTTCCCTGCCCTGAGATCAGCCTGGTAGTGGCAGTTGGGAACCCCCACCCCAGATCTGCCGCCTCAGAGCCCTGGATGGCTCCTTCTGGTGTGAGAAGCAAAGCCTAGACAGAGCAGAGAGGGCACACTGGCTGACAGAGATGAGTGTGGTGCTTTGCCATATGAGCTGTGGGTTTAACTCCAAGCTGCTCCCTGGCCAGCTCCGTTTGTCTCTGGTTTTGTTTCTTTATGACCCTATCTGCCTCTGTCTCTCTCAGTTCATGAAGGGGGCTTGGCACTGGCTGCTCCAGCAGCTCCCTGGGAGCAGTGGGAGCTGTGGGTGTTTCACAGCGTCGGTGACCTTTGTCTGGCCGCTGTGCAATTGCTGCTTCAGGGGGGAGCAAAGGCTGAAGTGCTGGAGCTGCTTCTTGGAGCAGGAGAGACCCGGGATCAAGGATGTAGACAGTCAGCATGTTGTGCTCTGGCTGCGAAAGCCCTGCCAAGGAGGGAGCCTGTAGCACCTGACCTCTCCTCCACCTTCCAGGACGTACTAGAAGTGGGTTTGCCATGTGTCAGTGTGGCTGTACCCAGGGCAGTGCAGGCGGTGGGGAAAGCCTGTCTGTCTGTCTGTCTGTCCCTGGGCAGCTGCTCACATCCAGACCTTGATTCCAGTCTGTCCTTGCAGGCAGAAGGACGGATTTAGCCATTGCAGTCCTTGGAGAAAAGCACTTGCTGTGGGAGTTGTGTGGGTGGTGGCATCAGGTGTAATTTGTGGGGGCAGAGAGGACCTTGCTCCTGATGAGCTGGAGACACGGGGCTGCAGCACCAGAGCACTTCAGCACCTTCCCATCGAGCAAGGAGAGGGGGAAGCAAGAACTGGAATGTGAAGGCTGTTAAGGAGTGGATGTGATAGGGAGTGAGAGGATTAAATGGCTGTGAGGGAAATCATGGGAGAGGGGTCCTTGCCAGGGGAAGCCAGCCCTGCTGCCATCATTTTAGGTCATATGCTCCACTTGAGGTGGCTGCAGGGGTTACCTGGAGAAGGGGGTACCTTGTCCATAACCATGAACCATGGTCAGTGGGAGTTGGGGGATTTGTTTTGGGATCAGGGTAGATTGACCCTCATTCATGTCTGCTGTGTTTTGGAAATAGAACAGAATAGAATCCCTGAGGTTGGAAAAGTCCTCCCAGACCACCAAGTGCAACCTGTGCCCAATGCCCACCTTGTCCCCCAGTCCAGAGCACTGAGTGCCATGGCCAGGCCTGCCTTGGACACCTCCAGGGATGGAGATTCCACCACTTCCCTGGATGCCTGAACCACTCTTTCCATGGAGAAATTCCTCCTGATGTCGAACCTGAGCCTCCCCTGGCACAGCCTGAGGCCGTTCCCTCTCCTCCTGTCCCTGTTCCCTGGCAGCAGAGCCCGACCCCCCCCCGGCTCCCCCCTCCTGTCAGGGAGTTGCAGAGCCAGAAGGTC
>JAWMRA010000028.1:1410613-1425443 GCA_035584735.1 Pseudotriccus pelzelni | reverse complement strand
CTCAATGTGTCTCTTCCATGAGGGCCCAGAGCTGGACACAGCCCTGGAGGGGCCTCAGCAGGGCCAGCACAGGGGGATAGGCACTGCCCTGGTCCTGCTGTCCCACCGTGGCTGGCAGAGGCCAGAGCAGGCTCCCTCCCACCCTGCCATGCCCTACTCTGTTGGTGACCTGCCTTTTGCCTTTGTCCCTGCAGCAACCCCAAAGTCCAGATCGAAGCCATTGAGGGGGGTGCACTGCAGAAGCTCCTGGTTATTCTGGCCACAGAACAACCCCTGGCTGTCAGGAAGAAGGTGAGTGGGCAGGGCTGCCCCTCTGGGCAGCGTTGGTTTTGTGCTGAACTCCATGTAAACTCTTCTCAGAAAGTCACCGACATCTGGAGAGTGTGGGACCTCGCGCTGCTCCCCACACTGGGTGGGCTTTGCTCCCAGGAGTGCAGGAGGGTGGCCCTGGGTACCAGCCCAGCCCCAGCAGTGCTGGCTGCTCCCTGATGCTGTGGGTCCCCCCGGTTCCACCAGTGGCACACCCAATGGGCACAGCCCGCAGGGACAGGGTGTGGTGCTGCAGCCCCTCAGGGAGACAGGCGAGGGTCCCCGTGGCAGGCAGAGCCATCAGAGCCTAACCAACACGGGAGCTGACATTTGGAAGGAGCTAATTGCTGGAGCCGGCCCCGTGTCCTGCCTTGGGCAGAGGCTTTGGAGCAAAGCGAGCAGCGTGAGAGCCCCCAGCCAAATGTGCAGCGCTGTCTGTCGGGCTGGGGGCTTCCTGCCCCTCCCACCCTCCCTCCTGCCGTACTCCCTGGAGCATGAGATCCCATTACCCTCGCTTTAGCGTCTGATGCCACTCCTGGAATGCTACCTGGCTGCTCACCCCAGCCCAGTTAAACACGGGCCCTCCTTTGTGAGGGGTTCCGGCAGGGCGAGGGCACCATCAGCTCCTCCGTTCCTCTGTAACACCACTCACACCACCGGGGCTGCCTGGGCTGTAACAACCTCCCAGAAAACTCTTCCCCTGTAGTCCCTGGGAAGAATTCTCCAGCAAGCAAAAGGCACGGCAAAGGCTGGAGAATCCCACTGCCTTTGGCCATGGATATGAGGAAATCCTGTCTAGAGTGCACCACGGGATTCTCCATGCTCAGAAACTCCTTCCAGGAGTGCCCCTGGCTCAATCCAGAGCTTGCTTTGGGGTGGGGAGGGATGGCAGGGTACGCAGGGGCCCTCACCAGCATGACTGAAGCCCTGGGTGCTGGGTCCGGAATAATTCTTTCCACTGAGCCTGAGTGCATCCTGCTGGCAGCCCCTGGAGAAGTGAGGGATGGGCTCAGTACCACCCACATCCACATGCAGCCTGATGAGACCCTCCAAGGGTTAAATCCCCTTTTCCAGGAGGACAGAGGCCTTTAACTTCCAGTTCCCATGCTGTGCACAGTGTCCTGACTCTCTCAGTTGAGGATCCCAAGGACAGGTCAGTGCCCCAGCCCCTTCCTGCACAGGGCAGCCACCCCCAGCTCTCGCTCCGGTGGATTTTCCGCCCTGGTGCTCACAGCAGTGCACGACAGTGAGGCCAAAAGTGCATTTCTTCCCTCCCCTGTCCTTTGGCCTGTGATTAAAAAAGGAGACAGAAACATCTCAAATTCACCAGCGGCAACTCAGAAAATGGAAAATAGAAACAAATGGGATGGGGGAAGACATGGCTGTCAGCTCGGATCTGTCCAGCCCGCTGTGTGGAGGAGCCAGCTCAGCTCCTGGCACGCGCCCAGATGAGCATCCCCGTGCCCTGCCCCGGGCGGGCTCAGCCTCCCCTCTGCCACCACGGTTGTCAAAGCCAGATAGTGTGAGATCCAGCGGGATTAGGGTGGCCCCTAATTGCCTCCTCGGCACTGACCCTGCGCCGCCCGAGGCCCCACAGGCACGGGGGTGCTGGGGCTCTGGCTGTTGGTGCTGCACCCTGACAGGCCCTGTGTCAGGGCTGGGTGCTGGGGAACATCATGGTTTTGTCCTCTGACCATGTAGGTGCAGGGGCACCACCCCAGGCATCCAGATTATCTCACAGGGATAGGGCTGCTGAGCAGTGCTGGACTCCCCTCCCCCCCATCCCAACCCCGTAACTGGGCTCTGTACCAAGGACTGAGAGGGTCAGCAGTGAGAAACGATGACACTGGGTCTGCCTGGTGCTGGCCACGGGTCCATCTGGGTTACTGGTCTACCAAACACAGTGAGAGCCCAGGTTGGGTGCAAGTCACCCAAGTTTGGGCAGCCTCGTGGTGCTGGGGAGGTGGGATCAGGAGCAAAGCGGACTGTTGGAGATGCCCCTCGGCAAGGAGAGATTGGAATGCATTTTCCAGGGAGCTCTGCACTGGTGGGCTGGATGTTCCTGCTGTCCCCATGGATGCCATGAAGAGAGGCCATGCCGGATGCAGTGGCTGTGCCCGCTGTGTTGATGGCCCTCTTTCTCTCCACCAGGCTCTCTTCGCCCTATCCTCTATGCTGAGACACTTCCCCTATGCCCAGCAGCAGTTCCTCAAGCTGGGCGGCCTCCAGGTGCTCAGGAGCCTCTTCCGGCAGAAGGGGATGGAGACCCTCCACGTCCGTGTGGTGACGCTGCTCTACGACCTCATCATGGAGAAGGTGAGGAGCTGGGACAGGATGCCCTGGGGTCCTCACCTGCTCCCCTCACCAACCTGACACTGACCATCATCACAGGACGAGTGTGAGGAGAGGCCAACCCCGTGTTGGTCCTGTGGAATCCCCTCCCGTCCGTTGGCCACCACTGCGGGGCACGAGTGCTGGGAGAGCCCAGAGCAAGCTGAAACCTTTACATTTCTTTGAGCCACTGCCACCCTTTCCTCCCAAGGGTGTTTAAAGAACAGAACACCAAGGACAGAGTGGGTAGTGCAGGCACTGGGCTGTGGTGTCCAGCTGCTGGTGTCCAGCCATGAGATGAGGGCCCAGCTGGCACCGCTGTGCCCCTGCTGCACGGCCCTCGCTGGAGCCCAGCCTGCCACGTTCGATGCTTTATTTTCAAACACCCTAAATTACTGCTGTAAATGTCAGTTTAAAGCCCATCTTTCCTTGGCATGGCTTGTTGTTCAGTCCGCGCGTTTCCCTGACTCCAGAGTACGGGAATTAGATCCACTCTGGCTCAGTTTATGGCCAATTTGCCCTGTGGATTATGGCTGCTCTAATACCTGGGCTGCAGGCACCACAGAGCAGCACCTCTGTGTTAAATCACTTATTTTCCAGGAGACTTTGTAAAGGTGCAAATTATTTTAGCAGGTCTGAAATCTTATAAGGTGCTGACTCTAACATGATCCTGTTGGCTCCATGGGAAAGGAGAGGACATGGGCATTTCGACTCAAACCATTCCCATTTGATCCTGCTGCCTGTCTTCTGGCTGCCCCCACAGCAGCCCCATCTGTTCCTGGCTCTGTGGGGCTGGGGCAGGGCACAGCCCAGCAGATTCTCAAGTTTATGTTAAAACAATGATTTGTCAGTGCTCTTTGGATTGGGAATTCCGTGCATCAATGCTAGTGCTTCATGGAGGAGGTGGCACAGCCCTGGGTGCCAGTGGGGGTGGCAGATTTGGGGTGGGTTGGGGGACCATCAGTTGGGTTGGTTTGGAAATCATAAACCACCTTGGCAGCTCTTGGTGCTGAAACAAGAGTCACTGAGGCTCTGGGTGTGTTTTTCTGCCCGGTTCTTTCCTTGCCACCCCAAATCCTGCCTGCAGTTCATTAGGCAGCTCTGGGGGACGAGGATAGGGGAAGTCTCCTTGGCATTGTCCCTCACTGTCCCCAGCATGTCATTGTTGTCAATCCTCATGACCAGGCTCTGGCAGTATTGGGGTGTTTCTGGACCAGGCTGGGAGGGGAAGGTCTGGCTGTGGCTGGAGGACACAGAGATCTCCATGTCTGTGGGAGGAGCAGCACAGACCCAAGCGGTGGGTGATGTTTGTTAGGTGCTGCAGACGCCCAGAGCAGACCAGACACTAACCAGGTCTGCTGAGCCTCCTGCCCCTTGTGTCCCCTTTCAGGGCCATGGGACACAGAAACCCCCAGTCACTGGGAGTTTTCCAGAGCAACCAGCCCTGTGGCAGGGACCCAGGACACAGCCTCGTCTTGGTCTTCTGTGACAAGTCACCGTCCGAGGAAGGTGTTACAGGGTGTGCATCCTCTGCCACCACGTGTCACCTCCTGGGAGCAGTGTCTCTCTGACAGGGATATTAATCTGTGCTCCACCACTTCCCACAGATGCTGCTTGAGGACTCACAGCACGGAGAGCAGATGGCAGAGAAGATCCAGCAGTATCGGCAGGTGAGGCTGGTGCCGGCGGTGCTGGAGCAGGACTGGTGCGCGGTGGCTCCCAACCTGCTGGCCATGCCTGAGCACGACACCCGGGAGAAGGTCCTCAAGCTGGTGGGTGTGCTGATGGCCTTCTGCAGGGAGCACTACCGGGGGGACCCCGCCCTGGGCACCACCCTGGGGCTCCTGCGCAGCGAGTACGAGGAGCTGGCAGCCGAGGAGCAGCGGGAAGGGGACAAGGACGGCTACTTCAGGGAGCTCCTCGGCTCCATAAACACCATCATCCAGGAGTTAAGGTGAAAGTAACTGTAGGTTCAGTTCAATTCCAGATAATTCAGGGTGACGGCGTGAGTTTGGATGGCACCGGTGTAAATGCACTTCGGAATAAACTGTTGGACTTTAAACTGAGATCCCAGCACTGGAACAGCAGCTCTGTTATTAAAACATCTGGGGGTGGCACATCTCATTTCCCATGTGGTACCGCTGCAAAAATGGAGGTGCAGGCTGTGGAGGGAACAAGGGGGAGGCTCAACTGACATTGCCCCTGTCATGGTGCCTTCTGCAGGATTTGGGTGGGAAGGGCTGAGGGATGTGGGGCTCTGTGTGTGAGGCAGCTTTGCTGCACAAAGTGTGTGTTCCCACAGCTCTGAGCTGTCTTTGTCCATGCCCAGTGATGACCTGCCATGTCTGTGATCTGTGTGTGTTCCAGTGTGAGGCACCATGGCCCTTGGACAGCACACTGGGGTTGGGATTGCTCAGTGCTTGTTCGGGAAGGCTGGGCACTGTTTCCATAAAGCCCTGGTTGGAGGGGCTCTCTGGAGGGGTCTCATCCAGGCTGTGCTTGCAGCAGGACTGTCCCGTGGCCATGACCACCCCTGAGGCCCAGCCCCACCAGTCCTCAGTGCAGTCACCCAGCCCCTCTGTGCTCAAGGTCAGCCCCAGCCCGAGGGTTTGGGGTCAGCCCTGGTGTGATGCAGCCCCAGAGCTGCTCCAGCTGTTGTCGGGGCTTGTCCGCTCGGAAACACACCCTGCCCCTCAACAGACCATTGAGATTTCCCACTTGTGTTCTTCTTGTCTTTAGAGGTGGCTCCCAAGGGATCGAGACTGGCCAAGAGTTTTCCATCCATGGTGTGCAGCCAAGGGTTTTCCACTCCATGGTGTGCTGGGCTGGGCACCTCCCTCCACACACCCTCTCCAGTTGCAGCTTCTCCTTCCTCAGCTCATGTCCCTTCCCCCATGAACCTCCTTAAGCTTCTTTTCATGCTGGATGGTCCACTGGGGATGTTCCACCCTCTCCTCATCGAGTTCATTCTGTCTCCCCACATCACCCATCCTCAGATGAGGAGAATCCAAAGTCTTGCCCAAACCTCTGGCTGCCACCTCACTGCAAGCAGCAGAGAGTTATAAAAACTGAATTTATTCATTATTTTGTCTGTTTAATTTCATAGGATCATTACAGAATCACAGACTGGTTTAGGTTGGAAGGGACCTTGTTCTATCCCCTGCCATGGGAAGGGACACCTTCCACTATCCCAGGTTGCTCCAAGCCCTGTCCAGCTGGTCTTTCAGTCCTCCTTGTCCGAATCCTTTTTGGGGAAGGTTTGGGTTTTATTTTAATAAAGAGTGATGAATTCTACTTCTCACAATTCCCTTGTGGGAACTGTGCAGGGTTGGATGCTGCAGTGAGCCCAGTGAGCCTCACACTCCTGCCCTGTGCCTGGGGACAGGCACATGTCCCCTGGCCATGGCCATGGCTGTGCCAGGACAGCCTGACCTGGGCCAGCACTGGGGTGGTGGTGTGGAGGAGGAATGGGCCCTGAAGGCTGGGTGATGGCCACTGATGGGTGGGAGAGGGATGGGGGAGAAGCTCAAGCTCACCTTGCTGTCCCGTCCTGGTGCCCCGTGTGGCCGTTGGGACCATTCACAGCAGGCCTTTGCCTCCCCTTGCCCCACACAGGTGAGAGGTGCCCTACATGGGAACTGTCCCCAGCTGAGGTGCAGCTGCTGTTCCCCAGTGGAGAGAAGCCCCCCCAAATCCATGTCCTGGGGGCAGCTGGGAGAGGGGAGGTTTGGGCTCTGCCAGAGGCGATCAAACACTGCGGGCGTTTGGGGGGGCCTGTTTGTCTCGCTCCCACCCTGCAGCCGTTGTTCCCACAGCAGTAGAGACACTGAAAAATGTAAAAGAACCCCTCTAAACAAATTTCACAGCCTTGAAATGTGACGGCAGCCAGGTGCTGGCTAATGCCACGGGTGGTTTCCAGCAGCTTTCCTGCCAACCCTCTTTGTGGGCAGTTTTGGGGGCAGCAGCGCTCCCTGCCCAGCAGCACACGAGGTGGAGGCAGCACAAGCGCCGCGGTGTCGTGGCCGCGGAGCCGGCACGGAGTGAGTCTGTGACTGCCTGGCACCGGTGGCTGGGGGACACCCTGGGGACACCCGAGCACACCCTGCTGCCAGCGCGGCCAGGAGGTGATTAGAGGAGCTGTAATCCCCGTGTTCCCTTCCAGGTCTGCTTCCAGCGCTGCCAGGAGGTGATTAGCTGTAATCCCCGTGTTCCCTTCCAGCTCTGGCACAACAGGCATCTCACTCACTGCCGCTCCCACCGCGGCTCCCGGGCTCCGGGGCAGCAGCACCGGCCTTAAAGTATGTGTGGAAAATAAATTAACAGAAGAGCCCGGCTGGTCCCTCTGTCCCCCAGCCCTGAGCCGGGGCTGGCACAGCCTTGCAGGGCTTTGCATTTGGTGCCCAAATGCCACCAGAGTCCCCACTGTGACCCCAGCCAGGCACCTCCTTGCAGCTGGTTCAGGGCCACCAGCTCTCCTTCATGCTGAAATATTCCTGGCTGCCGTGCACAGCCTGTCGCTTGTCACTGTTAAGTAGCAGGGCTAATTATAACTATTGATTTTTTTGGGTCCTTCTCTTCTTGGGTTTTGGTTCAGCCTGTTTTGCTGGCATTAAAAATGAATTTTCTTTTTTTTTGTTGTTGTTTTTCTCTGAAATGCATTTCCCAGCCAGTGGTGCCAGGGCTTTGCTTTGTAGGTTAAAAAAAATACATACATCTGATGGTAACAGCCAGGACAAGCAGGGGAAGGGGTTTTTCTGCTGGAAACCCAAGCCCTTGGAGCTGTGCCAGGGGGAAGCAGCGCTCCAACAGAGCTGGGGGATCAGCACAGGGATTCCTCTGGCCCTGCCTGGCCTCGTCACTGTTTCAGCTGGATTTAACAAGGTGGGGATGGACTGAAACCTGGGTAAGGGCTGAGCTGGGGAGAAAAACACCACCTGGCTAGGCCAGCCCTCCCTGTCCAACCCCCAAAGCCAAGCCCCCACTCCCTGTTCCTAAAAGCCTTTAAACTGCCATGTTTTTGAGCAGGATCTCGGTGTGGATGCTGTGACACCAGTGCTGGCCAGAGCCTCTGGTGCCCTGGGGAGGGGGTGAGGGGCTGGCAGCGACCGTGTCTCTCACTGGGGGGGTCTGGCAGTTTGGGCAGCTCAGGGGGGATCAGGGCCTGCGAGTGCTCCCGCACTGTGCCTGTCTGTGCCCAGCACAGGGGTGCAGCCTGGCCCTGGGGCTGAGGTGTTTTGGGACAGCATTGGGGGAATTGCAGCCCTTGCCCCCGGGGG
The DNA here is from genome assembly GCA_035584735.1 of Pseudotriccus pelzelni. NCBI lineage: Eukaryota > Metazoa > Chordata > Aves > Passeriformes > Tyrannidae > Pseudotriccus > Pseudotriccus pelzelni. The sequence goes on along the minus strand of JAWMRA010000028.1, from coordinate 1,417,527 downwards.
GGTGCTGCTGGTTCCTTCCCTGTGCTGGTGGATGGGGGTCTCTGCCTGACTCCCAAAAGCTGACACTGGCAGGACCTTGGCACTGAGGTTTGGCTGCCAAGAGCCGTTTTAGCTCTTTTCTGGCACAGTTGCTCATGGTGGGGGTCCTGCTGCCAGACACAGCCACCTGTGTGTTAGTGAAAGCACCTGCCCACCTCCCTGCCCCAGCCCGCTCCTCGTCCCACGGGGGTCCCTGTGGCTGTGGGTGCTGCCTGGGGCTGTGCTGTGCCACTGCCCCTCCATGCCAGCACTCACTGCTCCCAGGGTAGCTCCCTTTGGGGGTTGAATACAACAAATAAATCACCTGGAAATACTGAGCACCAGGGGCCTTAAATCAAATGTAGATCCAGGGCAGCCCCCCCTGTAGCAGCCAGACATGCTCCCTCCTGGGACCAGCCTGCCAAGCTCTCCTCACCAAAGCAGCCCCCCTTTATTAAAGTCAGGGCAGAGAAAGCCCATCCCGTGCCGGCACGGGGCACGATGCAGGCAGGGCCAGCAGAGCAGGAGCTGATGGGCACTGTGGGTGCCCATGAGGGACTCCTGGGCTGTAGCCCCCAAGTTCCCTCCCCCCATCCCCAGGCCACCACTGGAGCTCCTGCAGGTCTCAGGGGCTTCCAAGTGGGAGCACTGGGAGCGTAGCCGGGGCAGTATTGGGGAAGGCAGTGGCAGCCACAGAGTCCTAGAGGGCACCAAGAGCTGTGCCCTGGGTAGCGTGGCTAAGGTGCAGCCTGGAGCTGCAGCCCAAAAAGGGGGCAGCTTCACAGTGTGCGTGGCCGTGCGTCCCCAGGGAATGATGGAGAAAAGCAGGCGAGCACGGGGTTGCTTTCCCTGTCCATAAATCTCAGCCCAGGCCGGTGTCCCCACTAATGACGGGTTTGCTGCCCAAATGGCGCTGCTGGTGCCCAGCGCGGGGTGATGACAGGGCTGCCGCGGCTGCCGGCCCGCCCTCCCTCGGCGCTGTGGGCACGACGGGACAGCGACAGGGCCGAGCCTGTCCTGCCCCGGCTCCTGTGCAGAGCCAGCCCAGCCCTGCGGCCGCGGCACAGGGTGTCACGGGCAATTCCCACTGCCCCAAATCCCTGCAACCTCCCTCAGGCACGGAGCAAGTCAGAGCTGGAGGGGGCCTGGGGCAGATGGAGACCTTGGATAGGGCTCACTGAACTCCTTCCCTCTGCAGGTCTAGGGGACAGGAGGTGGCACTTGCTGATTTTGGAGCTAACAGGGTCACCCCCATCCACCATCCCCAAGCAGGGAGTGCGGCATGAAGCACTCAGGCATCAGGGCTGGAATCACACACGTGGCCAGGCCAGTGACAGCCAGTTCTTTCCCCTCGCACCCACAAGAGCATTAGGAGGGTTATGCTGGTTCATCCGGAGCTCCCCAGACTCTGGCAGGGAGGAGGGTCGGGGCAGAGCCCACCGGCGGCGCCTTCCGGGGGTACTCGCCAGCCTCCAACACAGGAACTTCTGAGCCTTCCGCGCTGGAGCATCTGATGTGCCTTCATGGATTTCGCCTTTCCCCACCCATTTATTAGGGGTTTTGAACCCACCCAGCCCTCCTCGCCCCCCCTGCCCTCCCCTCTAATTGCACATTTGAAATTTGGCTGCCTCGGCTTGCTTTGAACGCGGCACCAGTGTTAGAAAACACAGCTCAGGGTGCCCCGCTCCCCACTCCGCACCCATCCCGTCCTGCCCTCGGGATCCCCCGGGTTCCCCCTGCTCCCTGAGCCCTCTCAAAGCCGGATGGGGCACAGGGAGAGCACAGACTGGGAAAGGGATTCATTAACCACCATTAAACCGCGGCGGGGAAACCTTCACACGCAATTAAAGAGGCATAAATTCAGCGTGGCTTGATTCACCGCGGAATTGAATTAAGAGCACTTGAGTTTTGGAGTAAGGCTATCTCCTGGGGATTTAATGTGGTTTCACTAATACACTTTAGAAGATAATGTGGGTTCATCTTCCCGAGCATCCCGGCACAGCCAGGTCTGCCGGGCTCGGGCACGGCCTCATTGCAAAAAAAAAAAAAACCAAAATCCTTCCTGTTCAGGTACTTTGGAGTGTTTGAGGCGGTGCCTGGGGAGCAGCCGCAGGGAGTCCACAGACCTTCCCTCCCCAAAGCCACGGCGAGTCCCCTCTATCCCCAGTCCCTGAAGCCCCGTGAGGGGTTGGGGAAGGGGAAAGGGGTGCTCAGCTCCTGGCACGCCGTCGGGGAAGGGGCTCAAGGACATTCCCACCTCCCAGTTTTTACCACCCAACACGGACGGCCGCGTTCGCTCCCTCCTGGTAAGGGAGTGTCCTCCCTCCAGCAGCCACAGCGAGAGCGCCCGCACAGCCCTTCCCGAGCGCTTAATTACAGCGAGCAGTAATTACTGTAATTCTCTTCAATTGGCTCCCTAATAAAGTCACAGCTCCGCTGGCGGCCGGACCCCTTCGCGCTGCCTCTTCCACAGTGGGTTCCTTTGGGCTGGAATTCCCTGACACGGCGGGATTGGGGTTTTTACGTGGGGTTTTGAGCTCCCGACCCGCCCGAGGCTTGGGCTGGTGCTTAAGGAGCCGGAGGCCCCGCTGCTGCTTCGGGTACCACGGGCAGCGCTCGAAGCTGGTGCTGCCGCGGGGGCTCCAGGATAACCCACCTGCCCTTTCCTGCCCTTCTCCAGGCACAGTTCCTGGAGGGGCAACTCTGGCATTCCCAGAGGAGCAGTTCTTGGGTACAAGAGATGTGTGTGTGAGTCCGGCTGTTGTTCTCCAGTCTCCGTCGTGTCCCCTGGTCCTGCCCCCCGCGGGTGTTCAAACCACTTCTCCCAAAGGGGCAACCATATTTTAATTTCTTGCCAACTTGACGCTCAAAGTTTGTAGCATAAACTAAAGTAATGTATTTAAAAGCTAAATACATGTAAATTTGTGCATCTTACTGTAAGAGTCGTTTTTTAAAGCTTATTAATAAGATTGTATTTTGGGAGGGGAAGGGGATACTGGATGTACTCCCTGAACAGCCCAGGGAAAGTTGCCTTTAAGACAACAGTTAATATCAGGAGAAAAAAACCCTGTATTGTGTAAAAGCAGTTAATCATTGCCATTAAGACAATACATAAATAGCAGGAGAAAAAACCCTGTATGAAATCTGCTAATAATTATCTATAAAACAAGACCTACAGCCTCTCTGTGTCACTCACCCCTGAATGCCTGTGGAGGAGCACATCAGCTCCCCTCTGAGCCTGTTTAGCTGTTAAGGGTGTATGGAAACTAGTCTATAATTCCATTGTTTAATATCTGTACTCAAGAGGCTAAAATGCTTGAAAACATAATAAATTTGGCAAAAATATCCCAAGAACTATTTAGCTTAATTCTGATCAGCATTACAGTAACATGACAGCAATAACCTTGATATAGTAAATTATAAGCTGATCGAGATAAATAAAATTATAACGTATCAGTGCCAAGGCTCAGCTCTACAATGTGGCTGCAGTTTAAACATGAACTAAAGCCCAGGCTGCTCCAGTTTGGCGGAGGCTTCACAGAAACAGCCACCACGGTGCTGACCCGAGCAGGCACCACTTCTCCAGCACTGGACTCGATTGGGACATGTGAAACACACTGAAATTCATAAAATTTAAATAAGACAGTGAAATTATACCTTGTAGCTATAGTTATCACAAATAATGTACAGTCTAAATTGCAGCCTGAGCAAACACGATTTCCTGGGTGCCTCTGGAAGCCCAAGGCGGGATGCAGAGCAATTATGAGGAATGAGCACAAAGCTGATTTGCATCTGAATGGCGAGGGGGGGGTGAGGGGCGGGCTGGGCCCGCTCCATTCACTGCAACACAATACACCAGCTGGGAAAAGCAACTTTATTAGTGTCCCGCAGCAAAATACATTAGTAATTTGTAACCAGGCATTCAAATTCCGTCCGGTGTCACACAGAAGGATCGCCCACACCACTGGATGTGTTTGTGGATCGGCTCTGGGAGCTCTGGAGAAGTGACCCCGTGCCGATGGAAACCACTCGCAGGGAAAGGGCTCCAGGGTAGCCCAGGAAAAGCAGCATCACATCCCCAACACAGCACCAAGCACATCTGCAAACATGGTCCCCAGCAAAGCCCAACCCAGGCACGGGTACATGGTTTTCCCAGATGTTTGCCAGTTGTGGTCCCACAGCCAGTGCCTGCTGCACTTTCAGACTCCTCTGAGCTTGTTCCCTCTTCACTCCACCCACAGGGATACACACTAACACATACAATACTTCCACTAATTATTTTTTTGAGTGAAAAGACTTGATTCCTCTCTTGATCACCATGATAAACTGAGTCTCTGAGTAGCAGGATTCAATATTAGTTTTAACCGTTAGTGTTACTGTAAAATCCTCTTTGGTTATAGAATATTTCATTTAAAGCAAGATTATAAAAAACAATTTCCAGCTAGAAATCCACCCTTGGAATCTAAAAGCCATCTAAATTAACACACTTCTGCACGCTGAAGATATACTGATAGGACTTAGAAATTTGAGTATTTCCCCATGTAATCTAAACAAAGTTATCAAAATTATATTAAGTAAATACATTTTGAGGAATAGTAAGTTTCTGAAAAATCCTTAGGTTATTAAAAGTAGAGTTCTGGATATAGCAGTAGTGGGCTAGAGAAAAACACACCCGAGCCAGAGGCGTCCTCCTCTAGATACTCTCCATGGCCTTGAACTCGCTGAGAGCCTGCACGGGGTTCACATGCTTCTTCTGGGACGCCCTCTTGATTTTAGTTTGGGTTTCATCTTGTTTCTCCCTCTTCACCAGGGGTTTCTTCTCCGGAGCCTTCATCTTCCAGGAGACAGCGGGCAGGTTGAGGGAAGCCATGCCCTGGGACTTCTGGTACTTGGTGGAGGCCACGTAGGACGCCTTCACCGTCTGCACCACCGCGTTCATCAGGTTCTTGGCCGCCTGGATCAGGGACATGGCACTGTCCACCTGCCGAACGGGAGCACACACGAGTCACACCCCATAACCCCCAAACACGGCATTCCAGAGAACACGGCACTCCTGGGGAGCAAAAGCACTCGAGAACAGACTTATCTGGGTTTCCCTCTGAAACCTGAGGTTCCCAATGGAGGCAGGATTTTTCTCCGGACACCCAGTGGTACAAACCTGACTTGTGCCACCACCGTGGAAGCTCCGTTTGTCCCACTGTCTGCATTTTCCACATCAGCAGCAATGGGAATGATTTATATTCTGCTGTTTGCTTTTGTGACTAAGCTTAAAACAGTAGCTTATTCTCTAATGAAATTAGTAAAGCTGTAGTAATATCTTAATCACTGATAATAAGTATTTAAATTGCCCTAGAATATTAAGTTGTATTGGGAAGGAAGAAACACCAGTGCATCATCAGCCAGGCCTGAAGCCCTTTCCCAGCTGGTTCCTGATTTACAAGAGCATCAAAATTTGGAAAAAAAATGCATTTGTCAAAGCTTCAGGGCACAGCAGGGTCCAAAAGCCAAAACCAGGGTCAGGGGAAGGAGAGAGGGGAGAAGCACTGAGGTGACCTCAGCTGGGACTCCCTTCTGCAGTGACCCGTGCCCTGCTCTGCGGGGGATCCCTGGCTTGTCAAGGCCAAGTGGCCTAGGGCAGGGTGTGGTGTGGGGCAGGGTGTGGTGTGGGGCAGGGTCTGGTGTGGGGCAGGGTTGTCTCGAGCAGGGGTTGGTCCAGGGCAGGGTTTCAGCACCTCTGCTCAGCTTACACAAGAGCTCAGCTGCCTCTACACACTTAAATCCTGGTGTTGCAGACAGGAAGTTTCTGGGGGAAAGGTTCTTCTTGAAGCCATGGTTTGTCCAGCAGCAAACCCAGCTGGGCAGGGGTGGTGGCTTTTCTCAGGGACCTTCTCTCTCAGGAACCTTCGTTCCCACCTGCTGTGCTCTGAGTGCCACAGCAGCAGGTCGGGTTTGTGCCCTCCAGCAAACCCGTGTGCTCTGCTGTCTTCACCCCAGCCTGGAAACCACTTCCACTGCATTCAACTGTTTCCATGAATCACCACGGCAGGAAGAATCATACTAAATGCAACGAGAGCAGGGAGGTGCTTGACAAAATGAATTGTCAGACTGCTCAGAGTGCGTGCTGTGCCCGCCTGGCATGTGCCTCTGCTCTCACAGCACTCTCTGCTCTATGGGCAGAGTGTTAACACTGAACACAATTTCACTCTTGGACAGGTGATGTCTCTGGACTGGCAGAGGTCTTCATCTGATTATCTGACAGAAGCTTAACACTCCTGCTGGCAACATCCATCCCCAGTGGACAGACTAGAGGAGAAGGGACAAAAGCAGGAGATCAGAGCACAGATGCCAGGCTGTTCCTATAACTAATTTATGGCAGAGGGGATGTAAATCCCGGAGACACTGAGTAACTGCACTGAAACCCTGGAATACTTATTACTGCATAATGACACTCCTACTTCTTTGACAGCACAGTGCCTTCAGCCTTCCAGCTCCCAGGACATCAGGCACGGAACAGCAGCCACAGAAGCATGTTCCATCTCAGCTCCTGGATCCCATGGGCTGGGAACACGGGCATGGCACTGGAAAAGCAGGAGGGGCGGCACAGCCCATCATTCTTGGGCTAAGCTTGTGCAAGGGTGTTCATTCCCACCTCAGCTCCCTCTACTCCAGCTGCAGCTCCTGCTGACCTGCCACAGCTGCTGCTGATCCAGAGCTCTTGTCCCACAGCTCTGCCTGCTGTGTGGGGGAAACCTGTGCTGGTAAGTTCAACCATCTGAAATATGACACAGGGTATCACTGGAAAATACCACTGGCACAGGCTGCCTGGAGAAGCTGTGGCTGCCCCTGGATCCCTGGAAGTGTCCAAGGCCAGGTTGGACGGGGCTTGGAGCAACCTG
>JAWMRA010000028.1:1378082-1410513 GCA_035584735.1 Pseudotriccus pelzelni | reverse complement strand
CCCTGGAAGTGTCCAAGGCCAGGTTGGACGGGGCTTGGAGCAACCTGGGCTGGTGGAAGGTGTCCCTGCCCATGGCACAGGGTGAAATGAGATGAGCTTTCAGGTCCATTCCAACCCAAACCATTCCAGGATTCCATGGTCTTGTGCAGAGAACAAATGAATTAGTTTCCAAATCCTTTCCCAAAGCCTTCTGGAGGGGCAGCTCTGGTGCCACGCTCGGGGTCCTGCAGGGGCCCCACCAAGCTGCTCATTCCCCTTTGTACCTCCTTTGGGGCCTCTGAACATCAACATTTTTTTTAAGCAGAAATATTCTGACTGCATCACAGAAGACTTTCTAATGCTAAAAGGAAGCAGCCCAACCACACACATTATTAATGCCAGAAATATGCAAATGCCTTTTGTACGGGAACCAGCAGGTCTATATTGGGTTCTAATTGGTTTTTGTTTTCAGAAGGAAGATGTTTAAGGTTCCATAGTAGAGAACATGCTCCAAAAATATTGAGAGCAGAGCACTCCAACCCAAACAACCACATTTGAAAAAATATGGGGGAGCTGGTATTGGTACCGGCACCGGGACAGGGGGATTAGGGGAAGGCCTGTCCTTTGGCCTCTCATAGACCATTCCCTTCGCTCCATCTGTCTCTTTGCAGAACAGCCTGGCTCTGAATTTTACCTCTGATTTATGGCACAGAACGTCAACCAGGGCTGCTGTTTAATGAATTCCTTGAGCGTTTCTGTTCCAGTAGGGATTCGGGGGCCTGACTTTGAATTATGGAGCCTTTGTGCTAAAGAGATGTTTACAACAGTGACTTGGAAGCCCTTTCTTCCAGGGAATCATGGAAATACTGTTATCTCAAGCTTCAGAAGGAACTTCTGCTCAGAGACCACCCAGGACTCAGGCCTACCTGCCACCAGAGCACCTCTGCTCCCCCATGTAGCTGGGAGAGACAGAAATCTGGCACAGGCTGGGCTGAGTCCTCATCCCCTGCAAGGGCTGGATCCCCCGACACAGCGACGGATGAGCAGAGGTGGAGATGTCCTCATCAGGGAATTTTCTTGCTCTGTTTATGATATCTTCAGCCTGATAGGTAGCAGAGCTTTGCCGTCACTTCTGCTGGAAGAACATCCCTTCCTGAGGGCCTGCAGGTTTTTCCCAGGTTACTGTAGTGCAGGACTCGCTTCCCGTCCATACTCGTGTCACTCCTTTTCCTGCCGCTGGTGGAGGCTGCCAAGCATTTCGTTTCTTCCTCCCCCGTAGCTGTGTCTGCATCCACTGCTGTTTGTGTTCCTGCTTTCCTTTAGAGGCTTTTTTTTGGGCTTTTTTGAACATCAGTTGCATTTTTATAATGTTTGGGTCCTGCCAGTTAGTGATCACTGCGTGAGGGGGAGGGCGATGTGCAATGTCCGCGTTCTGTCACCCGCCCCAAGGCCATCCCAAGCAGACCAGTGCCTGCCAGCAAACCAGTTTAACCAGCAGACCTGTCGCTCCCTGCCCTGCAGACTGTGGTGGGAAGCAGTCAAGGCTCCCTCCAGCTCCTTCTGCTGCTGGGACGGGCGCTGCTTCTCAGAAGTGATGGAGAAACACCCCTTGTCCTTGTCTCTCCTGGGATTTTCTTGAATACGAGGAAAAATTGGACACCTGGAGGTAACGTGGACCCCAGGCCTGTCTGGAATCTCTTGGCAGGGACCTCACGGGAGGGGATGGCAGCCCCCAGGCCGGGGTGGGTACTGGGTGCCTGGCTCTGTCCTGGCCCAGGGCTGGCAGCGGGTGCTGGGATGGGGCCGGAGAGGAGCCGCTCCGGGTTACATAACGCCCCGCTCCGCTCCAGAGACACGTTCAGATGATTAATTTGAGGCTCTGGCAGCTGCTTCCCTGTAATAATATTTTAAACATTACTTTTCCACTGGCCCTTGCCAGCGATCGTTATTTTGCGCTGTGGAGGCTGTAAAATTTCACTTCAAGGATGGGTTTCACTCCCGTTACAAAATGTGTCTGGAATGTGCAGATGTTTCCTTCGGGGAATAGCGAGCCAATCCGCTCTAACACATCATCCCCACGGGGAGGACTCAACGTGCTAAGCAGCCCTATTCACAAAATCCCAAACAAACACACACACGGAGCCCCGTGGAGCTGTACCCGGGCTGGGCATGGCGCTCCCAGCCCTGCTGAGGTAAAACCCAGTGTCTGCTGGAGCTGCAGCCAAACCTTTCCAGGGTCTTTTGGTTTTGACTGGAAGAGAGTGGGATTAGATGGAAGAAATTCTTTACTCAGAGGGTGGGCAGGCCCTGGCACAGGCTGCCCGGAGAAGCTGTGGCTGCCCCTGGATCCCTGGAAGTGTCCAAGGCCAGGTTGGACGGGGCTTGGAGCAACCTGGGCAGGTGGAAGGTGTCCCTGCCCGTGGTGGGGGGGACAAGATGAGCTTTAAGGTCCCTTCCAACTCAACCCATTCCATGATTCTGGGATACCAAAATGGCAGAAGGTGGTAAGTTTTTTTCCATTTGCTGTTCAGGATTAAGGGAGCAATACTGGACTGTCAGCCACTTCTGCCCCTTCTCCAAATCTCCTACCTCAGTCCTGACATATCTGGGCAAAAGCCCTGGTGATCAAACATGCCTGTTCTGGGGAAGGAAGAGTATGCCAGGAGAAATTAGGAATTTAGCTCCACTTCCCTCCTCCCAGATATCCATCATGCAGATTCCTCTTAGGAGGAAGCATTTCATGAACTACAGTGGAAAAATTATTTGCAAAGTAATGGCTGGAATAAGGAAGCAGGATGGCCTGGGGCAGCTTCCAGCTGTCAGAAACCAGAGCAGCCACTAAAAATCCCTGCACTCTTCAGGGCACAGCTATCCTGAAATATTAACGTCTCTGGAGCATTGCAGGACCCCAGCATGTTCCAAGGCTGTGCAGAGACATGGGGTAGGTTTAGCTGTGCTGATTAAAGTGATTCAACCTCCCTAAGAGTGAAAAGTAGCCTGGAAAACCAGTAGATTACGCAGAGGTGAAGTGAATCCGTCTGCAAACACCGGTGAGTAAGGAAATGTGAAGTCTGAATTTTCACAGCAAGCGTTTCTTCCCAGAACAACGAGGCAACAACACAAACTCTGCATACATTAAAACACTGAATGCTCCAAAATCTCTTGTCCATATTCTATAGTGTTTCACATAAAAGCTCAGCTTGGAATAATTGTTCCCTCTGGAAGGAAAAGCCAGACATGTCAGAGCTCACACGTACCCCGGAGACGACGAGCTCCCCGCCGAGGTTCTGCACTTCAGCCTTCACCTTGCTGCAGATGTTGAGCTGGTGGCAGTACAGGGCGATGCGCTGCAGGTACGCCAGCAGGTCCTGCTTGCACGCAGAGTCAGGGCACTGCGGGACAAGGGACAGGTGTGACTGTGCAGGCAGGACATCTGGGACACAAACCACGGAGGCAGAAGCCAGACAACTCCTCCTGCAACAGGGAATGTCCCCAGAGATCACTCCCCTCCCTGCAGAGCTCTGGTTTTCAACAGACAACTGAGCAGTACCTGGGCAGCACTAAATGCACCTAAAACCCAAAACACATGTCAGAGGACATGGAGGCAGCACTGGACACACCTCTGGGCTCCTTTCAGCTCCCGAGGAGGATGACAAGGGCTACCCTGTACACGACACAGCAGCAGTGGTTTGATACCCAAGACCTCAAGCTGCAACTGGTATGCATTACCAATTCCTGTCTTGACTCTCAATCTGAAGTATCTCAAGCTCGGAAATGATAAACCCGACAGCTACTCAATTACACTCAGCAGCTAACAGATATTTTCCCGACTTCAGCTCCCATTTCTCAACCTGGCAAACCAGGTTCCTCATCAGGCACAAAGTCCCACTTTAAGGTGCTTGCTGGGGCATTCATCCGTAAGGTAAAGGCAACTTTCTCAGCTTTGCACGGAAGACTCTGCAGGATCCAGAGGCTGCCGTGCAGTCTGGGAAGCTGTCGCTGTCTGGGACAGAGCCAAAGGGCCACCTCAGCTGAGTGGGGAGATGATGGACGAGCCAGTCTTATGCTAGATTTCCAAACCAGAGAGGGGACTGCTGAGGGGCAGCCACAGTCCAGAACAGGCTCTGGAAGCCTCAGACAGAAGGGCTGTGGGAAGGCTTTTGCTGCCCAGGCCAGACCTGCAGCCTCTTTAGGAGAAGCAGCAATGCAGTGCCAGCAACACGTCCCCACAGGGGCCACCTCAGCCCCACGGGCTGCTGAGGACTAGGGAAGAGAGCAGCTGGCACACACCTCCACAGACCCTCTGTCCGCCAGATTCTGGTGCTGCTGCTGAATAAGGCCAAGGGCACGTGCCACACTCCTGCCCCTGCACCCACTGCTAACGGGGCACCTACAGCAGCACCAGACAGCTGCCAGCTGGGCAACACTGGGGCAGGCTCTGCCCTCCAGACAGCCCTGATGGTGCTGCAAGCTGTGCCTACGAGACAGACTTTTACTGCAGAGTGGATGTACTCCTGATGGCAGGAGCTATTGCAGCAGGGAGGGGGGTTATCACGGCCTGTCCTGCAGGTGAGGACACCTCGCTGCTGCCATAAGCATTTCTGACCAGAGCAGGGTGTTCCACATACACAGAACTCCTGCAGCTTCACATCCACCCACTTTACATCACATTGTGTCACACACACCTTCTTAAACCCTGCTCTGAACCCCAGAAAAGTATCACTTTGTACCCCACCATGAGCTCCCGTGCTTGTTCTTCCACTGAAATGGCCACTCTGCCCATCACCATCTCATCCTCCCACCCTGCATCCACAGGTCTCCTGGACAACCACTATCAGACTCACAGTGAGCCTTATTTTCTGCACTGAGGCAGGATGTACCCAGCACTATTTCAGCTCTAGCACTGTATCAGCAGACTAGAAATTCACCTGGCATTACCCAGGGACAGGACTACAGGCAGACCCTGCAGTGATCTCCATCCTTCCAAACAGCTGCACCCCATCCAGAGTGATTTAAGAGCTTTTCTCCACACACCCCTGTTCACATCAAAATCCCATTTCTCCCAGGACCCTGATCCTGTGCAACAGACCATCCAGCAAAGACTCATAATGGACATGGCACGATTGGAAGATTAATCTCAAACGTGGCACCAGTCCATTACTTAATGCTTCACTCAAGCTGAGCTTTATTGCTGATGGCCACACAGCCTCTCCTCCCCTTTCAGGCCAAGGTAAAAATCCCCTCCTGGGTGTCAGCAGCAGGGTCTGAACTCTAATTCTCCCTGCAGGCCTTCTTTCCTTAGCTATGAGATGGAAGCAGGAACTGATGTTTCCCTGTATAAAAAGGCACCCAAGCAGACTGTACCAGAACAGACGTTGTGCTGCCCAGGCATGGGTGTGCAAACAGGGGTCATGGTCACATGAAGCATGTGCTTCCCACAACAGTCACTGATGTGCCAGCACAGACATTTAAGTCTGAAATGAAGGGGAGTGTAGCTAATATATACATACATACATGTGCTTTTCCAGGGCCAGAACAAGTGGGTTTTCTAAGCCGAAGTGGTCTCTGGGCACAGCAGAGGTAACCCAGCACTGTTTGTGGGAGACACAACCCACCCACACACAGGGCATTGGTGGCAAGCTGGGACAAGCTGTGGAGATCTGTGTGGCTTTATGGGCATCTGATCCCAACAAATAACAGAAACTACTTTCTTAGTCCCAAGGAAGGTGATGAAACACCCAGAGTCACTGCAACTCAGTGTGGGCACACTGCTTCCATCAGGGGACTGAAACCCTGCCTAACGAAGCAGCAAAGCTTGCAGGGTAATTTTTTAAGCTAATCAATATTAGCCAGCAGTACAAGATGTTGTAGAGAAAGCCCACAAATAGCATTGGCCAAAGAGCCAATGAAAAGCTCCAATTACCATTTTGGAAACTGCTCCCCATCTCCCAGAGAGCTCATCTAACACAGCGAGGGAGCAGCACAGTGGTGGAGGGGGTGAGGGTTAACAAATGCACAACACAGCACAGCAGAGGGGTGGCTCAACAATGCCAGCTACTTTATGGGGTTACAGAAACTGTTTAAGGAAAGACACTATCAAGGCAAGAGGCTGCTGCACATTCTGAAGGCAGCACAGCATTGGTGGGGGAAGCAGTGGAATGGGAATTATCACTGGGTTGTGTATATCAATATGATGTCAGTTGGAAAACCACAACCTCTCCTGTGCGTGCTATTTCTGCAGACGGAATAGAGGGCTCAGTTCAAAGACAGATGATGTTTAAATAGAGATGTAACACAGGATAAAAAAGAGCATCAACAAAAGGCACTGCGGGTGCCTGTATGAGCCCTGTCCTTTCCCAGGCAGGAGCACTCAGATAAAAACCAGAAAACCCAAAAGGCAACAATTTCAACACTGATCGGGAAAGATTACATTATTGTATTAACCTCCAGCAGGCACAGACACAAACCCCTGTCTGCAGAGTTGGCCTGGGAGGATTCCACAGCACGGCCCCACACAGACCTGCAGTGGAGATGGAAAAAATGTGTGTTGGGGTCACCCCCACCTTCCCAAACCCCCCAAACTGAGATGCTGCCACACACTCAGTGGTGGCTGCAAGCAAAACGGGCTGCTCCAAGTCAAATCCAGGGTCCATCCTGGACAGAACAAACACCCACATTCACTTCCTACTGCCCCAGCCGAGCCTGCAGAGAAGCAGAATCACCTTTTTCCCCTCCTTTTTGCACAGAAAAGGCGCAGGGGAAGAAGACAGAATAGCTCTTGGTGTGTGCTGCTGGACACAAGCACACAACCCCCTCCCCAGGTGTCTGCAGCTGTGCCAGCAACCAGAGGTGTTTCCTCCTCCTGCTGCACCTCCAGTTTGGGGAATGAACCCCATCATTTGGGGAATGAACCTGCTGCATCAGGAATTCCCACCAAATGCCTTCCCCGCCCCGGGTGCCAGCTGGACCCAGCAGGAGCTGTCAGCAGATGTTCTGGGGAGGCAGATCCCTGGCAGGATGGGCACTAGTGACATGTGCCAGCAGCTGCCACCAGCCTGTGCCCTGGGCATCTCCCCACAGCAGCCCCTGCAGCCAGGAACCAGTCACCCCAGCAAGAGGCTGATGGAGCCTTTAACTGGGTACTGGGGCAATCCTTATCCTCACCCCCAGATCCTTTCCACTGGATGATCTGAACTGATGCAACCTCAGCCTCCCCACACTATCAAAGAAAAAAAATGACAGAATTTGTCTTTGGCTTTGTAGGTATTTCAACACTGGAAAAATAAATCATACAAATAAACTTTGTCTTGCAGCAAATCATTGTCATTTCTGGGCTCATAACTGCTCTGTATTCCCCCATTCCCAACAAGCAGCCTCTGCTCTTGGAGTGAGAGATGGAATACTGTGGGGAAAACCTGGGGCTGATGATGAACCCATGTGAAACACCTTGGGTAACAGCTTTTATGGTTTTGAAGGAAATGTGCTGTAGAACTGCCCAACAGCAGGAGCTGGGGAGCTCCTGACACAGTGACACATGGGGTCACGAGTCACTGGTGCCACCCAGCACACATCCTTTGCTCCTGGGATTAGGCACAGGAAGGCATCAGTGCTCTGTGCTCTGTAACTGTCACACCATTCCACATTAACATGTTTCCAAAGAGAATGTAAGCAGATCTAATGAAATATGCAAGCTGAAAGTATTAGTAGAGTATGGAGTTGGGGAAAAAGCTATATTCTTGTCAAAATGACTAACTGTACAGTGCTGCTCGTATTTATCTTCAAACATGTGCTTAATCTTTTACATTTTTAAGGACCTTACTGCTACTAAAAGGAGCCATTTAGTTTTCTTTTATATTTTGAAATGGCTTCGTGCAGAACACCATATACCAAGTTTGCATAAAACATATGAATTAAAAATAAATTTAAAAAAGCATTGTAAACCTTCAGCCCAAGATCCCCTGAGACCTCTACCACAAACTGCTCCTTGCTTCATTTGCCTACATCAGCAGCACACCTGCTTCTCCCAGAAACACAGCTTTCAAAATGCTACAGCAAGGAGACCCATTTAAAGAAACACTTTTCAAATTTGTCTCCCCATTGCACATTTCTTCCTGCATCATTAATACATCAGGGTGTAGAGAAGCACCTCTGGATGCAACATTAACAGAGGGATCTGCATGGCAATTATTTACTTCCCGTGTGACACGGGTTCAGTTAAAACCTTGCATTACAAATTTCCATCCAGGGAAGGACTGCAAAGCAAGTGACAGCTGGACAAAACAAAAGTCCATGATCTCAGACTTAACCTCCCTGCCTTTCAGAGTCACTCTTGAAGGTGGAATATTATTATTAATGCTGATGTTTCTCTGCAGTTTGGGTGTGGGCTAAGACCTGAGGTGCTTTGGCTTGGCCCAGCCCAGTTTCTAAGTGGCTCAGGATGGGCATTGCATAAACCCCCTGAGCTGTCCATGCTCATTCAATCCTGTAAAAATTTCTTTTAAATACTGGGACAGCACAGCCACACTTGGGTCACTGCAGGCCTTGCTCCAAGTCTTCATCACCTCTGACTGTGAAACAACACCAGAGAGCTTTGACAACATCACCACTCAGGCTGTGGGGCATCTGAAAATTGTTAATATTAAAAAGGTGCCTCAAAAATAACATTAAAGGTTGTGCAAGAGGCCAGGTGCAATTCCAAGGGTGTTGCCCAGGCAGTGCTGACAATTGCTTTGGGAAGCACACTGGGCATGTTCCCAGTGTGACAGGAGTCCAGTCCCAGTCCTGCCCAGTCCCAGAGCCTGGCCTGGACTGTGTGACCTGAGGCAGTGCTGCCATATTGCTCCCCTAAAATGGCAGGGGCCTGATTTCAGCCAAGGAGCTGCTCTGTCACTGCTGGGCAACCTCAGCTGCCTACACTGCTCAGGGTGGCAGCAGAGCAGCTAGAAAGGAAAGGCTGGAATTTTCCAGCAGCAAATCTGGAAGAGCAGTTAACCCCCCCCCCAAACTAAACTCATTCTCTCTGTTCATCATGTCTGCAGCACTAAAAGATCTGCTACTGCTCATTTGTGCTGGAGGCTTAAGGGAATGGGTTGTGACTTACATGGTCAGCAATGGTCCGTCCCAGCTTGTCCATCCTTGACCCAGCCTCTGCGATCTTCTTGGCTGCGCTAATCACATCTGACGTGTTTTTCAGGGGACCTTTACCTCTGCAAAACAGAACAGAGGTTACCTTCCAGCACCAGAGCGCCAGACCAGTGAACTCTGCATCACTTATTCTCACTCTGTTCCACGTAGTGCTGGAAGTAACTCCTCACCAAACTGCAGCAAAAAGGTTGGACAGAAACAGGCAGGTGCAACCATTACAGCACCTTTGTTTTCAGGGCAGTTACCCTCTTCCAGCTCCTCCCCACACTTAGCTTAAATCTAGGAATAAAAACATCTTAAATTTTACTGCTTTAAGCAACCCAATGATGATAACAGATAACATTTTAGAAGCCAGATTTGCAATTTTTATGGAATGGAACATCAAATTTAAAAAAGTGTTGTATAAAATCCGGTAAATTAATTTCGAAAGGCATCAAAAAACCTCTCTTTCTTCTGCAAGTAACTGTGCTAGGAACTATTTCTGCAGTACAGCAATATTGAGAAGCCCTTAGAATTTAATGTTGTAAAGAACTGAGCAAATATATATATATATATTCCCTGGGATAAGAATCACCCTAAAGAAAGACAGGCAATAACTGCTGTGTATCTGTAGATCAATTTGAACAGTTATTACCACCCAGTCAGTGCACAGTAATGCATCTCCCCAGTTAATATGCAGGCTTGAATAGGGCAACATTTAAAGGAAATTATAAGAAGACTCCTCGGAGTACTTGCACCATGTCTCACTGAAAGCCCAGCAGCGCAGCCAGTTCTGAGTGTGCACAAATTGCAAAGCCTCACCTGGTGAAGTCTGTCATTTCCATCATAATCATGCACATCTGTTTGGCCAGGACAATGATATCATTGCCACTGTCATCCCATTTGGACACTTCAGCATCCAATTTACTCTTTTCTTCCTGGAAGCTTGCGACTTGCTCAGCAATCTTGGCTTTCTGCTCTTGAGGGAGCTGAGCCATGATAGCCTGAAAGAGAGAGTTTTCTCACATTGCCTCCTGCTGCCATTTGGAGAAGGCTTTTTGGAACATCTCACTAATAACCAATTTCAGTCATGTAGATGGGGGGATAAAACTTTTATAGCAATCCTCTACCTAGAGGCTTTACAGAGCCATTTCCTTCCATTTTGAATCAAAGTTTATGCTCATTCTCAAGAAAGAGTGCCCAGAAAGACAAGCTGACACCTAAAATATGGGCATTTGCATGATAAAACTGTTAAGACTCCAAACAGATCTGCCACATATTACCATCCCTTGAAGAAAAACTGCATGAAAAGGAGAAACTTGTCTTTTATAGAAAATTTTAACTTTTTAAAATTAAGTTCCACTTGGGTATTGAAGATAATAACAAATATTACCAGCCTCTTCCCTGCCAAAAGCCAGTTTTGAAAGATGTATACTGAGGATAGAGTAAGTAAAAATAGAGTATGTGCTTACTCCTGAATAAAATCTCTTAGACTGGGTTTACAGCCTGTATGAGACTCCATGCCCTTGCCTTCATAAATACCAGGAGCACTCCAGGAGTCTTTGTTACTAAAAATCCTCTGGCAGCAAGGCGGTGAAAGGTAAATGAGCAATGTCTCCATTTAAATAAAAGGGGGAGAGGGCACAGGCTTGTACAGGGAAGAAGAGCACAAAAAGCACTCCCAGTCAGTGTAATTCTAAAGCCATTGTGGCAGAGGTTTGATAAATACGGCCTGGCTACTTCTTGCCTGGCTAAAAGAGCCTCCACGAAAAATCCGCTGTGGCACCTTCCCAAGAGCGTAAATTGCTATCGACCCAGAAGGGACATGTCAAATAAAAGCAATAGGTAAGGCCTGGCTTTCCTTCAGTGTACTGATTCCAGGTTTTCACCTATTAATGACTATATATTGCCTATCAATGCTTTCATTTTTAACAGTCATAGCAAATGCAGTCAGTTGAAATGATGTCATTTCTGAGCTCCTCTCAATGTTGTCTTGATAAATGTTCAGTGGTCAAACACACCAGCACGTGTGTGAGAAGACCTTCTGTAACAATTTGTTGCCCATAAAGTCAGTATTTGTCTGTTGGAAATAACCTTAATCCAATGGAACCATCTGTCCTGTACGTCCCTGCACTGTAGGCAGTGACTACAATGTGCGTGGAATCAAAAGATGAAGTAATTAGTTGGTATTAAAAGGATTTTGAGCTTTCAGAACATCCAAAATAAAACACAGACATTTCCCACACCCGTCACACCAATACGAGCTGCATTTCACTTCCCCTCTTTTTCAGAACAATACAGGAAACAAAGGACACCGCTTTTCTCATCCAGTATTTTCATCACCACCCCCAAATAATTCAACCTGGATTTTCAAGGCAACTCAAACTGTTTCTTGAAGGCAGGCCACAGTTTTATAATGCTCAGATTTCTGCCTTACCCTTGCACTCTGTCCAGCAATGAGCTGATCATCTTCAGTCTGGATGCTGGTTCTGCTTCGGACATCGAAATCCTCGGTCTCAAAGTCAGAATCATCCAACTCTTCTGGAGTCTGAGGAAAAAGCATTCAGTCAGAGTCAAGCAACAGATTTCATGGCTCTGAAAATCAACAAGAATATTGTTTTTCAAGCAGAGAGAGTGGAAATCAGTGAAGGTAAAAATTATTCAATGTTTTCAACAAAAAGGTAAATACAGGGACCGTATCCAGCTCATGAACACATGTGATTATATATGCTTGACTGCTCATGTTAAACACCATAGGGATCCCCAGAATTACACAGCAGTAACTAAACAGCTGAGATTTGTCAGGACACTAATGCACTCAGCAGCTGACAGACAGAAAAAAGTTTGCAGAATGAGCAGCATTTTTGCAACTTGATGAAATGTAAAAGCTTCACTTGAGATTCCAAAGCTGGAGTTACCCATAGCTCTAAGGGCTGCTTCAGAACCACAGACGGTATCTTTAGCACAATTAGGAATCAAAGCATCAACTAAATTAACAATAGATAAAATAGCTCAAAATTTATTCTTATCCCCCAGGAAAAGCTGACAAATTTTAGCTAGTAAGGGCCACCTTTTATGCTGTAGGCTGAGTACATCTGACCCAGTTCCTGCTTGCCTAGGATTTATTTTTGCTACTGCCCGTCTGTAGCTGGCAAACTTTTTATAAAGCTTATCAAGTTTAAACAGCATGTTTGTTAAAATAGTACATCTTCGTTAGAGTGGCACTTCATGACAATTCTGCAGAGCTGGACTAACAAAGAACTTCATCAATAAATGCAATAAATTGTGATTAAGAGGTAAGATGCAAATAAAGACCCTTTCTTTTAGATTTCTTTCCTGTGATTTGAATTTCACAGACTTGTTTTTCAATATGGATACAGTTAAAATAGATATGGATACTCAAAACAGATGCCAAAAAGCAAAGGCGAGTACACTGAAATTCAAGACCTTGGGTATTCCAGCTACCAATCTCCTCTCCAGGCCTTGGAGAACAGGGTATATCCACAAAATCACCAGAACGTATGCTAAGAAGTAGCTCGATGTATCAATACTTAAAAAAACATAAAGGAAACAGTTCTGTTGTATGTTTACAAACTGTTCGTGAGTCTCAGGCCTCCTCCCTCTGCCCATCCATCCCTCGGGGGATACACAGAGTGTAATTCTGCCTTTCAACCTGCCACCAAGGGCAGAGACTCCTCTGTGGCCAGGAGTGGCTGCCTGGGGCGTAGGGAGGGAGGGAAGAGCTTCTCTTCAATAAAAACAAATACAGTGAGATTCCAGTTTTGAAAATACACTGCACAGACACAAAAAAGAGTTGTCTGAGTGACTTTTGCTGCTGGTCCCTGTAAAGAACAAGTGCCACTGAATCAGCTCCCTGGCCCTGCCGAGCTCAGCCGCACACCTGGTGAGTGCAGCTACACCAAGACCTGGAGAAGTGGTGGCCTGGGATCTCTACCTGGATGGCTCTTTCATCCTAAAATAAACCCTTTGGATGACAAATGCCAACATTTTAACTTCTTGACAGGTTGCTGCTGTGTCACCAGGGAGCTGCCTGTGCTGCTGGCAGCTGCAGTGAAGCCGTGGCACCCTGACACAGGAGCTGGGCACAGCGGAACGTCAGGAATCCTGGCACTGCCAGCTCGGCTCATTACTGCCCACGTGGAGCTGGCAGCCAGGCCTCCATGTCCTGAATAACAAGGGCTTCAGCAGGGGGTGAATCAAATTGGTTTGTCTGCATAGCAGGAAGGCACTGATATCTTCATCTAGCATTGCTTGTCTATAAATCCTGAGTGTGAGTTTGAAAAAAGCTCCCCGGAGAGCACGTATGTGGTTACTGCTTTTCTTCTTTGCCATCAGGTCCTTTGCTTCAAGCAGCAGACATGGAAGACACTATTGCAGTCGTTACTGTAATCACATATATTCTGGGGCTGTACAACCTTAAATTACCTATCATCAAACTGCATCTGCCATGGTTACCACTCTGAAAGATGAAGGCAGTTTCTCAGTCAGAGGAGTATAAGGAAAAGAAGGAAAAAAAAGAATAAACTCCCCATATTTGTTTTTTCTGTCTGGCTTCTGCCCATTTTTGCCCCACTAAGATTCAAGAAATAGGCCCATAGATCAGCTGCAACCAGAACTTTCTTTTCTGCGTCCCTTCAACCGACTGCAGGAGTCTTTCTGCTTCCAACAGCTGAAGGCTGCCTGATCTGTCAGAAATCAGGGCTTCCAAGTCACACTCATTGCACCTGAACCATGTAACCACACAGGAGACAAGCCGTCTGTGAGCTGCCCCTGTTTACCCAGGTTAGCCAATTAACAAATTACACGCTCTAGGAACTACACACCAAACTCATCTCAACTTGCTTTTGACCA
This sequence comes from Pseudotriccus pelzelni, assembly GCA_035584735.1. Lineage (NCBI taxonomy): Eukaryota > Metazoa > Chordata > Aves > Passeriformes > Tyrannidae > Pseudotriccus > Pseudotriccus pelzelni. The sequence continues at coordinate 1,396,539 of JAWMRA010000028.1, read as the reverse complement.
ACCAGCATTAACTCTTAAAATTTACTTAATAAAGAGCCATTAGGTTTTATTTCTAAGCTCTCAAACTATCAACAAGCATCTACAGTTCCGAATTCATTTGCTGTTGTTAACTTAAAGGTCACTGATTTTAGCACATTAACGAGCCAGGCATTACCATGAGATTACAAAAGATGCGTGAAGGGTATTTAGCATCACAACTCGGGCTATCATCGATGCTCAGATCTGGGTAATGAATTTGAATCGAAACGTACTGCTCAAGTGCTCCACAGTGATTAGCAGTTTTAAGACACTGAATGTTAATAGGAGCTAAATGAAAATCTTCTGCTGTCTGCTCTCAATTACACGGATGGTTGTCAGTTCAGTGCAGGCAGGGGAAGCAGAGGAAAAGCGGGAAGCTGTTGAGGTAAGTTGTGCTCACCCGGATCATCAGTACGGCTTTCCTGATATCGCGGATCCCGTCGTACACCAGCCGGGAAGCGTCGATAAACTCGTTCTCATCCATGGGCTGAGCGGGGTCTGAGCTCAGGGCTTCCACAGCAGCTTCCACTTGCTCCGTGAACCGCGGCATAACTGAGCTCGGAACACGGAACAGGTTAGTCCCCACCCCAGTGCCACATTCGGCTGCACACTCCTGGAGCAGTCCTGTGTGCACCACTTTAACTATCCCTGGAAGCTGTTCCATTTAAATTCAAAACATTTGTTACAGGAGCTCGAGTGTTAATCCACTTCCATTTCTCCTTACATTGCTGCTATTTGGTCTTTTCCCCTTAGACAGTGACAAGTTTATCACACCTGTCTAGTGGACAAGGGGAAAACACTCAGAGAAGCCCTTAGAAACTATGCAATAAAAAGTGTTTATTTGATGTTCCCTGTAGATGTACATCATTTTTTGGGAAAAAAAGTAATACTACCCCCAGGAAGCTCAAGTTTAAGCAGGCACTGGAAGGGGGCAGATTGTCAGTGCATTTCAGTGACTCACTGTGCCCCAGGAAGAACATCCCAGAGCCAGTTACAGTTTGCTGGTTCTTCAGTGTCACCCTTGATTCTTCATTAAAGTAATTAAAGCAAAAACAACATCTAGTGGTTGGCAGAGCACTCACTGAAGCAATCAGAATCCTTCCTTACTCCGTATGGATGTCAGCAGATAGTTCAGAGGAAACACCCTGATTTGGAGTTTAGGTGTGGGGCACTACAACCTAAAACGCTTATCAAAAATTGTAAAGATACTCTACAAAATTTACTCTAATCATTACCCCAGATTTACTCTGGTGGGCCAATGTGATGTTCCTTCTGGACCCTGAAGACCTGCAGACCCTGGTCCAACACTCCAAGACGATCCCAGCACAACTGTCAAGCCATCACTGACCGTTTGGGACTCATTCCCAGTGTTTTTGCTTTCCCCAGCCCAGTCCATTACACTGAGCAAACGCAGGGACACCTTGTGCACCGCTGAGCTTTAAGCCAATCCACGCAACAAAATAACACTTCTCACTGTGAAACAGCTCTGCAAGTAACTCCCACTAATTTTCATTACAGTAAATGGAGCCTTTAACAGATTTCACAGGTACATCAGTACCCAGCTGCCCACACGTTTTCAAACAACACAAACTGAGGACTCCTGGGAGTCAGTGACCCTTACCTGTGTTGGAGAGTAACTTGGTTGCTTCCAACACCTTCTCGGTGTAGACTCCGGGCTCGTAGTTGTCCATTTCCGACGTGACCACGTGAATGACTCGGGCGGCGCGGCCCCGGATCGCACCAGCTGTGCGGTCTAAGCCATCGACATCCTTTTCTTGGAGAGCAATCACACATTTGTTCACATCTTCTAAAATGTGATTCTCTGGTGGCAAAAGAAGCAGGATTTAGATGGCAATATCTTCTTTTCTGTCGCAGTTATCAGCATTGCAACTGCTCAGTTTGGGACCTGCTCTATAAAACCTCCATGGAGATGCTGTCAAAAATTAATTTTTAAGCTCACTATGACCAGCAAACAGTTGGCCTTCCAAAAGTAGGTGTCAAAAAGTCATCAGTCCATCCCCCAATGGGCCCCGTTTGTACTCAGTGTTACCAACAGGAAAGCTGAATTCTCTCCTAGAGCGTTTATTTCTCTATTCCTCCCCTGGACTGCCCAAGTCCAAATACCTGCAAACCACTCCCCTGTCATTCCACGGGTGTGGGGGGTGATGAAGCACCTGCCCAGCACCACACCTAATCCACTCAACACTCTAATAGACCAGGGCACTTGGTGAACGTTTCTAGCTTCCTCCACAGTGTTTTCCAACAACCACACACATACCATCAGAGAATATTACACTGTTAGTCCCCCATTCCAATTGGAGACACATCATGTGAGTGGTGAATTATGGTGAAAGCATTCCAGCCACTGAGGACTCACTGCCTCTTCAGAAAACAAACAAAAAAACAAAGCCAAGACCTGTTTGCAATTTACTTTTCAATAGTCATTTTCTTTTTTATACAGAGATATTTTCACCCATCTACCAGGTCCAAGAAGCCCAAAATGAGTAAAAAGCCCTAAAGAGATTTCCGAAGATGCCTAAAGAGATTGGGATCCTCATTTGGGGAGAACTTTCCAAAAGATCTCCCAAACTGCCATTAGAGACTTCCAAACTGTGTTAGAGATCTCCTTGATGTATCAGTACCAATGCTTTGATACTGCCTTCCAACACCAGCATTTGGGCTGCTTGATAAGAAACCAACTTGGAAACATTTCTGCTCTGTCACTTAAAACAGTTTCCAGTGTTACTTACGATTGACTTAATCATTCTACACTGCCAACCCCTGCAAGTGGCTTTTATTCCCTCTGCAGGTAGTAAAAGAGCCATTTAGCAAGAGTTTGTAAAGACAAGAAGCTCATAGAGTTGGCTGATAGAGAATTTGGAGGAACTGCCTGAAAGGATTGCTGTGGGAAGTTATGCCTGATTTACATAAAATTAACAGAGCCAGGTGCAATATTGCGAGACTTCTGTAAGTAACCTGGACAAAAATGACACTTGTGAAATCCCTCTGAAGCAACTCAGCCTGAACAGGTTCAGCTGAGGGCAGAATGTGGCCCTGGGAGAGAGAAGCAGAGGTTCATTAGTGATGTGACAAGTCAGCGAACAGGCAGCCGAGGCACAGGAGCCTCAGCAAGGAGCACGGAGGGTATTTAAACAGGAGACAGCCCTGCGAGCTGCAACAGCCCACAGAACAGGCTTTGGCATCAGGCCAAAACAGACTGATTATTGCTTCAATTCCTTAATGAATAAATTCAGCCACAGACCATTTAAAAGCCTCTTTGGATTATCTGAACTTTAATAAAAGGCATGGACAAAATGAAGGTGAATATTTAAATGTCTGCTGATCGTTAAAGTCTTTTGCAGATGCGAAGTGGCCAGAAAGTCTCTTCTAGAGAAAGACAACCAACGGGGCAGCCTGCAGAGGGTCCAGGGAAGTGCAGGGCTGTCAGGTGCATCCACTCTGGTTATAGTCTCCAGCTGGATGGTAACAGATAAGATCTGACACCCTGCCGTGTGCTTGTAAATACACACAGTGCTATCTGTCCTACAGGCACACGGACACAAGTGGCTGGTGCCAAATGCCATCTGCTGAGGCTGGGGTGGCAGAGCCCAGGAAATGCTGATGTGCAGGTTCACCACCAGCACCTCTAGGGATGGGAGAGCATCATCCTGCATCAAACCAACTCCTCCTGCGGAGCTGGAGAAACATCTCACAGCAACAGAACATAGGAGTGGTGAAGGGAACTTGACCCATGGAAATCACTGTAGAGAAAATGATGTGGTTGGGAAACAAGGTGAGAGAAAAGATATTTTTTCAATAGGAATGATTTTTAGACCAAACAAGGAAATACATTAAACTGTGAAAAGCTACACAATAAAAAGTCTCCTGCAACTGTCAATCCTCTATCCACCCCCACCAAACACCTTCCACCTCCATCCACCTCCACATTAAAGGGACTAAGCAATCCCTTTCCAAACTGTCTGTGAAGGAGCCTGGGGGCTACAGGACATCAAAATCTAAGCGCAGCAGTCGGGAGATGAAGCCATAGATGCACAAATACAACCGTGTTCCTTTGCTGTGTCCCCTGTGGCAGGTCTTGGCAGAGTTCCCATGCTGGAACCTGCATTCCATGGGGCCCTGGAGGAACCAGGGCAAGCAGCAGTGTCGGCAGACGTGGTCGTGGAGCAAACACTGCAGTGTTCATGCACTTGTAAAGACAGTGTTCATCTTGTAACGAGCAGGACAATCACCAGGTCCCAGCAACATTTATCAGGAGACTCTTCAGGAGAACAGTTCCACTGAGAAGGGCAATCTCTGCCATAAACCTCTGTCAGCAGCAGAGGAACAGAAGGCAGCAAATGGAATGTTTTTTAAAAGGATTTCAAAGGAGATCCAGGTAATTTCAGAACACTGAATCTGACAATTACATGGTGCTATCAGCAACTGCTCTAAGAACAGAGACAGCGGGCACACCAACACACCTGGAGTGCTTCGGGAAGGCACAGATAAGAAGGGTAAGAATTACAGAAGGTACAGGAGAGCTCTGAAATGAGAAATAATGAAACAGACAAAGATTGTGCAGTCAAGAGACAGATGACTGACAAAGCAGAACTCTGTGCATTTACAAACTGCATGAAGAGAGAGAGGAGTGAAAAAGCCTCTTCACCATCTTCTACTACAAGTAGGGGCATCAAATGAAGCAAGGATGTGACACTGCCAAAACAAGGAGGTTCTTCACACAGAGCACACACAGCTGTGAATTTCACACAGGAGGATGGAGGGGCCAGTGGTTTATAATGGTCGAAAGAAAAACTAACACCAGCTTAAATGAGAAAAATCTGTCAAAGGCTGTTCGGTAAGTGGCACCTCTGACGCTGAAGCTCCCTCAGCTGCACATCCCTCATGGTTGGGAGCACATAGGAAAGATCTTTAGGCTACAGGGCTCCTCTGCCATGCATCTCCTGTGCCCTGACAGTGAGCCAGCCCCAGACCCTGTCCTAACTCAACAGGGCCCCTCTGCTATACCCTTCTTAAAATGCTGTAGCCTGAAACACTGTGCATTGAAGGATCCTTCTTCTATGATGTTCTGCTGTTAACTAAACCCAACATCTCTCTCATCAAGCCTTTACTTGTGGATAACCGATACCATTCTGTAGCATAAGCTGAAAAGTGAAGCATTCATTTCATGACGGACAGCACACCACACTGTAGGAATGTGGGGTGGTTCTTATATATATTTATATATACACACATAGACTCACAAGGACTCTTCTAAATTCTGCTTTCATCCCAGTTAGTAACCGATACAAACATTCTAATAATCCCAAAGAGCACTTGGTATAAATCATATCTGCCACAATTTTATCCAAAGAGGAGTTCAGACTTTTAGCAGATGAATTGGACTTGTGGCATTTATATGGAAAGCATTTATCAAAGTTCAAACAAATAATATTTAAAACAGTATTTATTGCTTTAATATTTTTCTACCATCTCTTCAATAACATACCACATATAAATAATTACTGAATGCATTCGAGCATCTGGAGTAGCTTCAAACTACATTTCCAGGGCTTAATTTTGGGTGATGAACTCTCCCCTGAGTCAGACCACCACCACCCCAGAAAAGAAACATTCCCTGCTTATTGCCAAGCCCTTGGAACTCTCCAGAGCACTCCAGCAGGGTCAACACCACAACCCCAAAAACAGAGCTCCCACCTCCCCCAGTGGTCTGCACGAGGATGCTGATCCCTCAGTGCCAGGGCTCTGATCCCTTTGGAGGCTCACCTGCCAGTGGGATGCAGTTCAGCAGCTCTACACAGGCTGTGCTTGCAGGGACTAACTGCTTGTCCTCTTTAAAATGTTTGTACAATTGTGGGCAAGCTCCGAGTGGAGCCTCAAACTTCAGCACACAATACCCTCTAAATATATTTCCCCAGAAACAGGCTCCTCACAGCTGTGCAAGTGCAGCTCCTGCTGCCCCAGCGAGTGCAGACAAGACAAAGAGCTTGGGCATTCAACTGCCTAATAAGTTTATGCAAACTCATTGCAAAGAGAAGTTTTATTCAGAACCCAGGGAACCACAGCACAACATAGATGATAATGCAGGTGACTCATCGCAGTAACACCACTTGGGTTGGGTTTTTTGGGTTTGCTTTGGTTTTCTCTCTTTTTTTTTTAATAATTAAAAACAATATGGTCTTTTAATTCAGAACCTTAATTTCTCAACTACATTTTCTATGTTCATCTGGTACTTCTGACTCCTCACATCTTCCTGTGAAGTCTCTCTTTACAACTGGAGGTTTTAGGTCACCTGAGATGCCCAAACCTGCTTGCACCAAGGAAATTAGACCCCCAGTTTGTAGTGGTGATTTGTGAACACTACTGCAGTCACAATTCACACGGTTACATCTCCACGTTCTCTGATTAGAGCAGAATTAAAGGACATGGAAATAAAAATGCCTCCATTATTTTTAGGTCACAACAGCTAATAGAGGGTCTTTATCAAGAATGCTGATAAAATGGATTATCTTGGCAAGCACTTTTTCATATGCAATTATTAATCTATTATAATGATCCAATCTCTTTTAAAAACTGTTAAAACTTTACCAAAGCTGGCCTGGATAAAAACAGTCACATTTTCTATATGAACAGTTTTACTTTAATTAGCTTGTATGACCATGGTTTGATATTCAGTTTTGTTTACATAAAAAGAGTCTGAAGTGAACGGAGGAATCATCTTTTTTGTTAGTTCCTAATTTGGCCATAAATATGTTCTATTTCCCCTGAAGTTCCTGCTGAGGTTTGTCTGCAGTAGCTAGGTGATAATTCATCATTAGTTCAGGCAGCAATCCCAAATCTCGAGACGTCAAGTGTCTTCTCCCTGAGCACAGATCTCCTGCTGCAGTCTCACACCTCGCTCAGCAGCAGAGATGACACTTACCAGGTGAGATGTACCAACACCACCCCTTCCAAAACCCAGGAAGACTCCAGAACATGTCAAAGCCGCTGGTTTAGTAAGAATAAGCTCATGTAGGAGACTGAACATTTCTGAGATTGCAGCCAGGTTACCTGATACAGCCAGGAAGTCATCAATGGAAGTGATGTCATCCACAGCATCCGTCAGCACACGGACTTGCCTCTCCCACTGCTCTTTGAAGAGATCCATGTTCTCCTGAGCCAGTTTGCTTTGGGGCTTAGCAGCCAGAGCCAGTGCAGCATTAATGACCTGTAAAACACCTCTGGAGTTTTAAAACATATCCCAACAAAACAATTACCTTCTGTATGTTTACCCAATGAACTCCACAGCAAACAAGGCAAGTTTAATAAGTTTTGAGGAACGTGATGTTTAAACACAGAAGTGTTTAATTTTGTTGCTCTCACATCCAACTCATAGCTGCTTCAACATTTATTATGGTTAGTTATTAGAAGCAAAATCACTTGGCAAGTGTTCACAAGAGCTGGTTTCACCTGTCTTTAACAGCTCATGGTAACAAGGTGTTGCTTTCTGAGTGCACACTGTGTTGTTAAGTATTTTAGACAGGATGACATTTAGTACACCGGAGGCTGCATTTCCTAAGCTACTTGCCAAAAAGTGAGCAAAAAGGTCAAAAAAGATTAATCTTACACAGTCCGAAGTAGAAACAACATGCAAACACAAAATTAAAGATAAATTTTGATTTATCCCTTTTTCTTAAAGCTTTACTCTGAATTTTGCAACTACTTGTTATATGATCTTCAGATTTTTGCTGTGGCTGTGAATGAGCCAGATTAGCCAGGGAACAGGAGGAGATGCTCCACCTTAATATCCCCTACTAATCTTTCTCAAACCCTAAGACCACAATTCACACCAGACCCTTGTTTTCCTATGCATTTTGCTGTGCCAACTAATTGGTCAGTTAAACGACCACAAAAGCTTCTTCAGGTGTGGGAAGGAAGCAACCTCAACAGCCTGCTCCTGCTGCACCGGTCCCAGCAGAATGGCCTGGAAACAAGCCAGGTGTGAGAAACCATGGGCAGTCAGAGCAACGTGACAATCCCAGCCCTGTTCCCCAACACCTGAGAGTCAGAGTTAATTAACTTCCAAGTTCAAGGTATAATTTTTCTTCTCTAGGACTGTATTAATTTCACAAAGTTGCCGACCAAAACATGCAAGCACCAGATGTTCCTGCTTTTCCAAAATCTACTTTCTCTACCTGCTTCATTTAAAAGTGTCACAAAGCATTTAAAAAAATATGTAACTCAATAAACATGAAAATGATGGTGGTGTCAAATGTGTCGGGATGGCACTGACTGAATCAGGAGAAGGAGGCTCATTCACTCAAGGGATGCCAGGAATTAGCAGTGACTCAGGAAAACTCACAGAAAAGCTGGGCTGCTCTCCACGCTGCCATCCTGCCCCTGGAGATGGAGGCTGTGAGGCTGGGTCACAAATCAAACGCAGCTCGATGGGTTTGATAACACAGACAAACAGGAGAAGCAATGTGACCTGAGCAGCATCTGTTCAGGGGCCTGTGGGGATGCACACGCCTCTGAACCCTGCCCTGTCCCTCACCAACACTGTGGGGTTCCCTCTGCTGCTCCTCTTCATCCAACCAGCCCGAGGTCACCACTCCTGCATGGCACCTGCAGGAGTCAGGAGGTCCCTTAGACAGGGACCTGCTGCCACCCTCACTCACGCTGCCTCTTAAAATCATGGATGTCCTAAAAGCCTTGCAACACTCATGAAAATGATGCTTAAAATTTTAAAATCAGTCAGAAACAGAAGTTTTAGAAAGGTAAATCTGTCCTTTGCTCTAGAGGCCACAACATGCAGCTTTAGCAGGGCTGACAAAACCCTTCACTCTATGGAGAGCTTTGTATTCTTGTGGGCAAGCCATCCTGGACACGTCCAGCCACTGCCATCTCTTGCCCCTGTCTGATGGATGTAATGAATTAACCACTTATCAATCAAAATCTAGACAGCCAAAGTTTTATGAAGATAAATCCAAAAACCAAGTGTCCTGGAAACAGAAAAGATAAACCAGACAACGCTCCTAAAGCCTGCCCTCAGCTTTGATCCTGCCAGAAGCCGTGACTACTGACACAGAGACAATGGTGACACCAAGGGTCAGGACATTTTCTGTGCTTTTCTCTAACTGCCTTGGCCAATACCAGAGATAAAGTATCCTTCAAGCACTGAGACAGGGCAGCATTAGTGCTGAAGGAACATATGGCCTGAGTACCTGCGAGATGTTTGTCTGGACAGCAGCATCTGTCTGGACAATTAATCTTTGCCAGCAGTGCATGTCAAGCCCAGATGCCCACGTTAAGCACCTCGTCACGGGTAATGGCAGAGCTGTCACAGATACAGGGCTCTGCAACTGCCCCTGAAACTCAAACCGTGCATCCTCACCACATCCAAATGCCAGAGGCACAAGCTGCACCACCCTCCTCCCAACAGGCAGCTTGTCCAAAAAGGAAAAAGTTTATTTTTTTATACATTACAGCAGAAATGTGTGGCCAAGGCAAATGTGTTTTACAAAAACGACCAAGCAAAACTGGTGTGTGAGATCTCCCTCACAGGCAGACATGCCCTGCATTAGGAAAGCAATGCTGCAGATGAGGAAAACTGGTGGGCATATTGAAGGTTATCAACGGAGCTAAAGACAAACCTACAGCTTAGGAAATCCAACCAGGTATGTGTGTGCTCAGGGAGAAATTTAGGGCAGCAAACGCAGTTCAACAGTCCTTTTTTATAGCACATACCCCATCTCAGTGTGCAAAGTGGCTATAACATGCAGCTTTGGCAGGGTGATAAAAGCCTTCACTCTATGGAGAGCTTTGCATTCATGTGGGCAAGTCATCCTGGCCACGTCTCACACCTCTGCTTGAGGAAATGTCCCAGGGATTAGTGATAACACCCTGTACATGATCTATTCCACTGAACAGACTCTTACAGGGCATTTGGTATCCAGCAAAGAGTGATGGATTTATTTTCCAGAGATGCTTAGAGAGACATGGGAAAAGGACAGGGATGCTGGCTCTTAAATTGTCTGTGTACAGGACTTTGATTCCTTTATTATCTAAAAATGAACAGTCAGGGGGAGGAGGGAACACTTTTTAGGGGGAAGGGAGTGATCACACCACACTACTGCTTCCCCAAAACACATGAAGCATTGGGCAATTATTTTAAAATATGAGTACCTCTCATAGGAAGGAGGTATATAGAGTTAAAAAAAATAGGAAGACCGTGTCCAGGCTACCCAGAATGTAGCTGCTTCCATGTAAAACATTTGGCAATTTCAGGGAAATATTCTGTATTTCAGAGCTTTTCAAAATGCTGCCAGAGCGCTGTGATCACAATGACTCACTGAAGTTGTACAAAGAAAAGAATCAAACAGGGACATTTTGAGACCATCCAGAAGGAAATGAAGCATGGCAAGAAAACACACTATTTTTATCGGTGCTTTGTTTCGTGGAGCGGTTGCACTGCTCCAGTCAGGCAGCTCCATGCTCTGTAACGCGCTTCCAGAGGCTTCCTTGGAGTCGCTCTCCTGCACCTCACAGCTTCCCGAGGCAGCAGCCAGGCCTTGGCAACACCCTGAGGCTGGGGAGGCTCAGGACTCCAAAGGCTGCCAACTGATGTCTCAATCTGTACCTCAAGGCCTCTTCTAATCCCTTGCATGGAAGGAAACTGCTGCTTTTTTCCTGGTTTTATTTTTCCTACTGAAACTAAGGATGTCAGACACTGGTTGTGTCCTTATCCCTTTGCAGGGCAGGGCTCTCCAAGGCTCCCTGCACAGTGACTCCTGTCCGTGGAGGAGCTACTGCAGCTACTTTGCCCAGAAACTCTTAAAAAGCAAAACTATTCTAGGACAGAAAACATCTGAACCTCAGAAAAACTTGTGGGAAAATTAGAGCCACTGGATCAGCCAGAATTCTTTTTTTTAGGCTTAACTTAGAATGGCTTCCTGCCTCACCTTTATAGCACTCCATGTGAAAGACTGAGAGAGGCTAGAGGAAAGCTCTTACACTTGGTGGTGTTCCTGCAAAGAACACCTGGCTGGCACAGCCAAAGGAAGGAACACCATCTGGGAAAAGGAAACTATCACCCATCTATTTGCACTGCAATCCCCACTGCTGTATCTTACTCCAGGCTCAGTGCACACTAGGGCTGTGACCCACACTCCTCTCCATCTCAACTTTTCATTTTTGCCTCAGTGTTTTTAATAAGGATCCTGCTCTTTCCAGGAGACTGTTCTATCTGCAGCTGATTTCTTTGCCCGTTTCCTGCAGGATTGGTTTTAGGATGTTACTGTGCCTCAACAAGAAGGAGCTTTTCAGTCTCACAAGCTCTAAAGCAAACAGCCAGCCCCTTCCCCTCACCACACATGTTTTCTTTACAACCAAAACATCTGCAGTTCCTAAATAACTCAACTTGGGTTGTTTCACAGAAAGTCTTGATTTACCAGATTTCTTGTGGCATTTGGGTAGTGAGTTGGGAAGTAGCTCCGTAGCCTTCAAATCTGGGATAATTTGCATTTGTAAAAAAGAAAAAGCTATAAAACAGGCCCCTACCCATGAGCTGTCATCTCAGGGGACAAGGATGAAGTGACACACACAAAGCATGCCCCCATGGGGGTGTGAAATCAGTTTTACTCAGGAGTATGTGGAAGGGAGCCTTGGGTGCTCCCTTGGGTGTTTGATTTCACTGCTGCCTTACAAGCACTCCTGTGATAAGGAGATAGAGGCAAACCACAATCCTGGGACCAGATCCTCCCAGATGGTCACCAAATGAATTCCTGACCTTACCACCGGAGTTGCCGTACCAGCTCAGCCTAGCCAGGATTCTGCCCTTGCCCAGGTGGGTTTTCATGCCTATATTTTTCTGTAATGAAGAAAGCATGGCTTGCTTACTGGCAGTTCATAAGAAGCTGCTCATAATTTAATTTTACATACATAAGATGCCAAAATTACCTCCATGTCACCCTACTCATGTCTCCTTCTCTGCTCCTAATTGCATTTTGCTTCGAGTGGAAAAAATGGTTTATAAGCAGGACATTTAAGTCGCTTCCAGTTACATGCAAGGCCAGGTTTGCATCCCCCTGTCTGTGTGTGCTACCCCTCCATGTACTTGAATACAGCAAAAAGCACTCTGCAGCCTCTGATGAGCTGAAATGCCTGGGAGCAAAACACACAGCAGATTGTTTTACACTTTCAGAAGTTCTAATGGCAGTGACCAGCCAGTGTACAGAGGCTGATGCATCAAAAGAAGAAGGAAAAGTTTCCTTTGATTTCCAATACTTTGTTCCCATGTATAAAGGCACTTTGAGCATTTCCCTTTCCTGTAAGTTATGAGCGGAGTGACTGCAGGAATCTCTGCAGAGATACTTGTGTCGTGGCAGTGCAGGAACAACCCACAGATAGACACTGGAATAACACAGAGTCCCAGAATGGTTTGGGTTGGAAGAGGCCTTAAAGATCATCTTGTTCCAATGGCAGGGACACCTTTCACTAGCCTAGGTTGCTCCAAGTCCCATCCAACCAGGAATCCAGGGGCAGCCACAGCTTCTCTGGGCAACCTGGGCCAGGGCCTCCCCACACTCACAGGGAGGAATTTATTTACTATCTAACCTAAACTTCCCCTCTTTCAGTTTGAACCTGTTCCCCCTTGTCCTGTCACTCCAGTTCCTGATGCAAAGTCCTTCTCCAGCTTCCCTGTAGCCCCCTCAGACCCTGGAAGGTGCTGTGAGGTCTCCACACAACCTTCTCCCCTCCAGGCTGAGCAGCTCCAATTTTCTCAGCCTGCCCCCACAGGGAAGGTGCTCCAGTGCCCTCAGCAACATGACCTTCTCCAGCTCAGCATACTGTCAAAGTAGTATTTCCTATAAAGACTATCTGCATACAATGTCTAGATAATTATCCTATCAACTTCCCAGATGAGGCAGAAAAGCATTTTCATTTGTAGCTGACGACTGATATTGTAGTGCCAGTCCATGCAGACGCTGCAAGAACTTTGGTGCCATTTATTTTGGAATCTTGCTATATTTTGCATTTTAGTGATTTCAAGTGCTAAACCTTTGGGGGATTCAGGGATTCGGTGTCTTTTCTGGAAGCTGTTCTGCCACTGCACTCCCCACATCCTGTGCCTGTGATGATGACATGGGCCCTTACCCACGAACACACCTTCTTCTACACAACTGAATTCCCTTCTTGGGTTCTTTGCTTCTTTTTATGCATCAGTAACTGCTCAGGTTTCTAACACTGTATCTTTTCTGGTCAGTCTTGGCCTGTGCTGGCATTTTTTCCCAGCAAGGATACAAATGTGTGATACAAATCTGCGACCCAAGTGTTAAGTTTTTAATAGAAGCATTTCTTCTCAATGCCAACAAAATGTTTCAAGCACCTGTAATTAAACAGTCTGGAGACAGATCTTCTAGTTAGAACATTCAAAAAAATCTGACAGTCTTTCAAAGAGATGAAAGAAGGGGACAATTGTTTGCTGTTAAGTCTTTACTGCAAGAAAAATTAAGATTTCTCCTTCTCCAACAGCCACCAGGGAACTGGCAGTGACTGAGGGCTCAAGGAGGACAAAATCTCCTGGTTACATTTGGGTTTGGTTGATCTGAGAGGGTGGATTGGAGGGGCTTATTTTGTTTCTCTACAATACTCCAACTTTTAAACAAAAGTTTTTGGAACTCCCCATGGGATTCGTATGCTTTGGTGTTTTGCTGTATGTCCGTAGGTGTGATTGCATATGAGCCATCTGCCTCATCAGAAATCTATAAGCAGCAAATGGCTTTTCAAGCATTTCAAAACTGGGATAGAAGGATGTGGAACAGCAATTATTAAAACAAGATGTTAAGATGAGAGAAGCCAATTTATTTTTGTTTAAAATGTAATTGAATCCAGGAATTATCTGGAGTCAGTTTACTGGGTGACACTCGAGTGTCACAAGCTGACCACGCTGCGGGATGCATGGAGAATGGGAAGGGTGGGCAGAGGCTCTGCCTAGTGTCCTCCCAACATTTCTAAGGAGGATGAGCTCTTTGGGCTGTGGAGGAGAAAGGCAACCAGCCCTGCCTTCCAGATGGGAGAGCAGGTCCTATACGTCCATGCCAGGGAGGTGCAGTCTCCTGCTGCAGCACACTTCCCAGGAGATGCTTAGACTCCAGGGCAATGGGCTCCAGCTTTAGCTGGCAGAAGCAAACACCCAGCCTGATGGGAATTCTACTCCGTAATTCCTTTTTAAAACTCCCAGCCTGACTGCACTTTGGTTAGGAGTCTACAGATGAACATCATGGAGGCTGTAAAAACTGAGACAGTCAATGTATAGCTGGTAAAAGGAGCTCAAGTGACAACAGATTTCACATCAAAAGGCTGCAGAATTCTCCTCCCTTTCAAGAGCTGTGCTGGGGCATTCTCACTGTTGCTTTTAACACCTACAGCTTGCATGATCAGAAACACTCCCATGGTTTAAGCTCTCTTCTCAGGCATCTTTAATGCAAAATGCTGTTACAAAACAGCCTTAACAGGCTCCAAAGCAAGTACTTCTTGGAAACAGAGCGCAGAAGCCAAAGTTAGGAGCAAGGATCCAGGTTTCTGAGCAGAGATAAACAAAATCTTTCCCTAATTCACCATTGGCAGACTCTGTGTTTAGCATGGAGGCAAAGAAAACTTCCCCTCGTGCTCTGCCAGGCAAATGCATGCACAGGCAGCTCTTCCAAGCATTTCACAGCAGTAATTTTCCATTTCCATTATGAAAGTCATCTCAAGTTTGTTGTTTCTTTTTTTCTTTAAATTTTTAATTTAACTGCAGTGATGAGGACTTCAGTTCCTTCAAATTAACCACCTCCAGCCTGGCCTGGTGGTTTCCCCACACCCAGCAAGGCATGGAGCCGTGGACGAAGGTGTTTCCCTTCCGTGCACAGACTTCCACCAAGGCATGTTCTCAAAAGAAAGAATTCAGGCAGGCTTGTAAGTCAGGGCTTCATGAGGAAAACACCAGTGACCCCCTGAAGCTGCCTGATTTCTCCCCTGCTAACCCAGATTAACACAAATCACCCAGAGCAGGCACAGCTCTTCCCAACAGCTCCTCCTGCACTGTCAAAAGGGAGCTCTAAATATCCCAGTAAGTCTTCAAGTTCACATTAATTTCTGTTCTAATTGGCTGGGGATCCACAAACAGGAAGGATGATGTTACTCCTGAAGAAGAGCTGATTTCCAGCAACAAAGCCACGCTAAACACATTAACTGTTTGCCTCTGTATAGACTGTTGGATGAAACATTTTCAGCATCTTCTTTATCCTCAAAGAACTAGATTTCAGACATGGGAATGTCTGAACCCAAGGGTGACACTGGCAAGGACTCACTGCTTGTCCATACCAACAAAACTTCCAGGCTTTCCCTGGCCAGTTTGAAGAGTTGCCTGTTTCTCACTCCTGCTGCCAGATCAATGGCTCCTGATGGCAAGGGAGTGAATAAAGGCTGTATTTGAGATACAGCTCTTATAATTAACTATACAGATTGATTTCTGCAGAAATCATTCTTTAACCAGGAATTCCCTACTCACAGAATGGCCTCCACTCAGCTAAACTATTTAAGAGGTTACCTGGGACTCAAGTGGATTAAATTTCAGTTCCATCCTTTCAACCACAGCAATAGCTTGAATTACATTTCATACATCATATTTCTGTGTGATACTGATACAGTCACTTGAGTTCCTGAGACTATCATAATTACTGACTTGATTCATTCTGAATCCAGCATTTTCCTGGAAAAATACCTCCTAAGACAAAAATAAAAGAAAGGGGGGTGGGTATATAACGTTGGGTTTAATCCATATCTTATGCCTAATTCACTCATTTGTTCAGCATGGCCACCCAAAAGGAATCAAGAAGCAGCTGCAAATCTCACCAGGAATAAACTGCAAAATAAATAGGTAATTATCTAAAAAAGGGAAATAAAATCCCCGTTTGCTGTTCTTGGTATCTAGAAGCTTTCAGAGATTCTCCAGAACAGCCAAGGTTTGGGGACTGTTGAGTGAGGCAGCTGAGAAGGAGGACGATGAAGTGCTGCATCACTTACACTGGCATAAGACAAACTATTGTTAGGAGAAAACACAGATGCCATTTGTACAACAGCTTAGACAAGTGCCCCTAATTATCTCTCAGGATTCACAACATGTTTAAATACTCCTAGAGCATTAAAGAATCAACCCAAGAGCATGTAATGTAATATAAAAGCACTCTTTCAACTGCTATGAACATCTATAGTGTCATTTACTAATCTCTTGGTGATGACCCTGAAATAAAGGCAAGACTGTGCAGTGGAGCATCTAAACTGTAGGCTTGGAAGTTCAGAGATGTGACCTTTGTAAAGCCAAAATCCATTAGTTAAAGCCCTTGCACATTTATAGATACTCAGAGCTTCCAATGTGTGTTAAATACATTGTCCATAATCCCTGAAGTCAAAGGTTAACAGCTGCACTTCAGGAGATGTGGCTCCACTGGTGACTAGTGACTACAGTTGGGTCATTATTTCATGCTGACTATCATGGTGCTTATTTTATACAGGAGTGGAGTTATTTAAATAGGCAGTTGTTGGAAAAGCAAAGATAGAAGAGTCAGAAATACACACCATTTCAGCAATGGGGAGGAGAAAACACCCCCACAGACTTGGACATTCACCAGAAACAGTTAGATTCAAAGAAAAACCTGCCTTTGTTCAGACGATTATTTTCAAAAGCACCAGCATTTGTTTGGAACACCATGCATTAGACACCCGCATTCTTGGAGATAACTGGAGAAAAAATTACAGCAGCCTAGGTGGCTACTTCAGGAAAGAGCAAGCCCTTATATTACATAAAATGGATTCTCAAAAGCTTTTTCTTCCACATGCTTTGTTCCAACTGCAAAACTTGACCTTTGGCTTTGAGCAGCCCCAGATGTGGGAGGCAGAGAACGACACAGCCAACACAGCTGATGCAGCAGCCCCAGGGCTGGATGAAGAGCGGGAACCACAGAAGGCCACCCTGGGATGCCAAAAGGCCTCCTGGATAGTATTTAGTGTTTTATCTTCACCTCTCTAACAGCACTGTTACTTGGAAGTAATGCAAAGGGTAAACCAGTCCTGTTCTTCACACTGTCTTCACCTGTTCCCTCAAAATTCCCCTCCTGCTGAGGTGGCTACAGGTGAAAATCATTTCCTTCCCTCCAAGTGGTTTTAAAATACACCTGCATATATGGGATGAAAATATATATTCCAAGTAATCCCGAGACAATTTATTTTCATAAAATGCCATTTCACCAGTTTTTCTGAGCACATATTTTCCATTAGTTCCTCTTTACCAACAACAGCTTATTTGGATGTTTTAGATCTGAATTTCCTGTTGCTTTAAAAAATGTAAATTACAAGAATCAACAGCTCACTGTAGTCTTCAGGGGTTCATCCAAGTATATGGTTGTTGACATTTAAAACATCAGACTGTCAAAAGGGAAGAGGATAGTCTAGTACTTATATAAACTTAATTTCCTTGTTTCCACTAAAAAGTTATTAATCAGAAGTCTCAGCCAGGTTCAAACTCTTCACACATATCCAGCTTCCTCTCATTCTACCCACCAAGAGTTTTTTGGCATATTTATATTCTACTCAAGCAAAATAATATTTTCTAATTCATCTTACAGCAAACACAAGAGCAGTAACACCTTCATGAGGCACCTTTCTGCAGTATGAATGTGTACAGCAAACCACTGAAGGTTCCCTGGTTTAATGTGCTGCAAGTTACTGGAATCCCCTGACCAAATGGAATTAGAGCTATGACATAAAAATGCCCCACTCATATCACTGATTCCTTAGTCATGGATTTTAAAGTTTCTAAATATTGATGCCTTCACTGCATTTCACCCTCTATGTATATTAAGGAAAAAGTCCATTTCTGCAGCAAGTCAACAGACAGCCCCAAAGGGACCAGAGAAAGTCCTAAGTAGGACCAGGTGACCAACTTATTTGGGTTTGTCTTGTGTTTTTATGCTGTCCTTTACCTGGGGACACAGGGCCTCCAGCTGGCTGGCTGACATGCGAACCAGCTTCACACCTTCTTCGTTGTTCGAGATGGAGCAGGCCAAGTTGGCAACCTGTGAAAGAGGTGGGAGGAAACAAAACACACCTGTTAGAAATGGGGTTTATTTCCTTCTGTAGGAAAACTTCTGCCTCCTCCCAGTAGTGACCAGTAACCCACCAGGAAACATGCAGTGTTCACATTTGTTCAGTTCCAACCAATTATGAAACCATTAATGACACCTGTTCCTTCTCGAACCATAAAATCCTAACACATCAGATCACAGCATTGTAGAATCACAGAGTGGCTTGGCTTGGAAAGAACCTTGAAGATCATCCAGTTCCTGTCCCTGCCATGGGCAGGGACACCTTCCACTAGCCCAGGTTGCTCCAAGCCCCGTCC
>JAWMRA010000028.1:1328945-1360891 GCA_035584735.1 Pseudotriccus pelzelni | reverse complement strand
CTGGAGGTGTCCAAGGAAGGCCTGGCCGTGGCACTCAGTGCTCTGGGCTGGGGACAAGGTGGGCATCGGGCACAGGGAGGACTCGATCTTGGAGGGCTTTTCCAAGATAAGTAATTCTGTGATTCTGGTTAAGACAGATTGGCTCCATTTAACCTGCTCTTCCCACCAATTAGAGCTTTGGTCTGCAGTACCATCAGCTCAACAGCCTTCAGGTTTTCATCAGAAAGAGGTGGCAGGGATCAGTGTTGTTGTCATTCCAAGTTTTTTGTTTGTCTGTTGTTTGCTCTTTACACACACACACAAGTTGGTTTCATTTCCATTTAATTTTCCTTTGTGTGACCGAGGCTTTCCCTGCACTAAAGGTCTTCCAAGAAAAGATCTTTTTAGCTTCACTTGGATATCACTGAAAATTAAAAACCTCCAGGCTTCAATCCTGCAGGACAGTCTTGCCATGGTCTCCCTTACTCCAGTTCACCACTTCCAAGTAACAGATCAATTTACCTTTATCATATACTCAAATCGTATAAAATCTACAACTACATGGGTTATTTAACAGCTGCTTTTTTATAAGCTTACATTTTAAATTATTTAAATATTAAACTGTGTTTAAATTCATTCAAATAAAATTTTAAAAGCGAATTTATTACAGAAATTGCTGCATGTTTCAGGAGAAACAAAAAACGTGTTTTTCCTCATCTTCCCTTAATTTAACTGGCGATAATTTCATTTTCATTTGTACCATCTTACCTCAATCAATTTGTTGGCATGTTCACGGAAAACCTGGGCATATTCTTTAACTTCTTTTTCATTGCCATTCTTGGCAGCTTCAATCAATACTAAAAGTGGAACATTTGTTTCCAGAAAAGAGTCTGATACGTGGTCCATAACAGCTTTGCGGAGCTAAAATAAAAATAAAGGAATGAGTTATTCCTCAGCAGCTCCTCTGCTGCTTCCTTTGACTGTATTAATACGTAAACCTTAAACTACTTTTGTCATTGATCTTTTCTCTTTTGTGTGACCAAGGCTTTCCCTGCACTAAGTCTTGTCTGTACACTTTTTGCTGCAATTTAAATTAAATCTCTTTAAAAAAATGGATTAGTTATAGAAGTTATAGAAGAGCAAGTCACAGTTTGGCCACAAATATTGATTTAGCAGCTCATATTGGTTTTGTCTGAGTAAATTTGCTGCTTTCCTTGAGATGATTAAACAACACGCTGATTTAACTTTTTTATTTTTCTACTAGAATAAAAACATTTCTCAACAAACTTGATCCATATTCCTGTTTACTCAAAAGAGGGAATATATTGCTTTACAACCAAACAGACAAAAGGCTGATGCTGCATACATACAATTCTCAAATAAAACAGGCTGCGATGAAAAGCCCCAGAATTTTAAAACCTATGTGATTACCTTCAAAATCCATGAAGGGGAGTTGGTTTAGGGGTCTTTGGGGGATTTTTTCATCTCTCTTGCCATGAAGACAACTAAGAATCCAACATCTTTATCAAAAAGGTAACAGGGAATTACATTCCCACCCATGCTTCCCTCTGAACCACACACTGGAAGCTTCTAGCATTTAATTCAGTAAAAACAAGCAGGCAAGCCCACTACCCACTAGAAACAAATCCCCAGCAACAGTCTCAAGAGTGCCAACATGCAGAAATGCACTCTTTGGCCTCAACAAGTACCAGCTGTGACACAGTCATCACCTGTCTGCGCAAGTCTCTGGTCTTTTTGGTCATTTTGTCAATGGCAGAGTTCAGGGCATCACTTCTCTCCTTGCGTCCAGCCTGAAAAACAAGAGACATAGAGTTACAGAGCTATTAAGGGCCAAAAAGTAGAACCAGTACAATTAATTTCAAGTATATTGTCAACTTCTTTATTTTGGGTGGTTTTTTAAGTGATTATGCACACTGGACTCCACCTCCCTGCTGGTTTGGGCAGGACAGCAGTGCTTCCCTACACACCCTCACCCCCAGTGTCACACAACACTGCTCTTGAGCAGGCAGTCAAAAGCCCGAAATCAAAAGTACACAATCCTTATAAAACCTTTGTTGGGTATGAAATCCAACGTTTCCAGTCAGCCCACCCACAGGGAGTTGGACTTCCCTGAGGTTTGATACAGCCCTGTTAGAGAGGGCAAAGGGCCAAACAGCAGTGGCAGCTTCTCTTTTCCATCAGACACTGGGTCAAAAATATCCTCATTTGTATCAAAGTAAGAGTGTCAGGTAAGACAACAGTGGTGGTCTGGTTTTGCTGGGAGTTTATTCTGTATGACATAGCTTATATTAGAGTTTCAAAACACACTTCATGCAAGCACAATTCAATTTCTGAAGTTCTAAGCCACAATCAATATAATTATCCAGTGGAGAAGCAAACCCATTTAGCAGTGCTGCAGTGAGGGTATGCCAGGTATCAATTCTCCAGGTGACAGGCTGGTTTGAAATATCTGGATGAGCAGCCCTGAATCTCAAACATCAAGTCCACTCTATAGCATGAATAAAGAATGGGGGGAGGAATGAGGATGTTGTAATGTCGTTATAGTTTAATGAATTATTGAAGGTTTGTCACTCCCTGATCAAGTGATTTCCTTCTCATCACAAAAGGTAACTGAACAGTGACTGAAACTACGCCCAGCAGCTTGTTCTGATGATGCCACAGCCCTTGGCAGCCTGGGGTTGGCCCGTTCTTCGCTCCATGTTTGAAAATCGGAGTTGAAGTCTCTAAATAAAGTGAAGTGCCCAACAGTTTGCCGCTCCCTGCTCAGAGGATGTGGAAGACAAGATGCAGTTAAGGCTGGAAAGTCCCTGTTCAGCCTGCCCTGAAGCCGTAGCTCTGGCGCACCGGTAGCGGTGGGCACTGCCTGCACTCCAAGGGGGGCAAGGGGGCCATTCACCCCAAAACCTGCCACTGCACCAACCACAGGCTGCTCTCAGACATCAACCTGCAAAGGCAGCTCCTTGTTCTTCCTGGTGTTTCACATCAGTTTACCTACGGCAACGTGACCGTGTTGCTGAACCCATGGCATCCCTCCCTGTACATGTGGATTTTTTTCCCAGGAATATCTTTGGATTTAAGAGATACATTCATCCATTATGTAAAAAGCCAAACATTCAGCTGTTCCAAGAAGTGCCATTTTACTTCCCCCTGGGTGCCCCCACATTACCATTTTAACATGAAGCAGGAGCAGGCATTTGAAGCAAGGCCACCCATCAGTTCCACTTTGCTGTCCCTGGCTTCACAGCCCACAACAGCTTCACTGCACAGCACCAGATGCCTTTTGGATGAGAGGAAAACCAAGAGATGGCTTCCACTAATGGACATTCAGTTCATGAGACCACTACGTAAAACACCCCGAAGAGCCCATTATAGCCTGAGCAGCACCGATTTCAGACTGCTGATCCCCTCCCATGGAACTACACCACCTATTAGCACTGCAAGAGCTGTTTAATCTAACCCCACTAGATTTTAGGAAGGCAGCTCCAGTTTATTTCCACCTTATTGGCATTCAGAAGTTTTAGCGCAGAAGCTTATCAAAAGCATGACCAGAATTTCCTTCAGAAGGTTGAGGATAAAGCTCCCTGTTAATTTAGCTGTGGTAATTCAACAACTTAGCATATGCAGTTACTAATGGGGCTCCTTCATTAGGACTGGTGAATGGGGCAGAAGAGGAGAGCCAAGGTGGACACCCCCACCTCTGTGGCTACAGCAGACCCTGCTCCCATTAACATCTTAAACCACAGCCAATTCTAACCAAGGCCCTGGCCTGGAGAAAAGGATGTCAAGCTTTGCCCCACTGAAATTTCTTTTTGCATAAAACGGAACACCAACACTAACTGTGGGACCAATCAAACCCCAGGAGGTCTGAGTGGAGACAGCCAGTGGGCCCGCGGTCTCTGGAGCACACGGAGACCTGCAGAGCCTGTGGCAGCACGAACCCTCCCGGGCACAAGAACACACTGAAGACCATCCCTGACCACGGCACAGTCCATTTGTCCAGACTCCCACAACTAGCATGAATTTTACCCATTGCTTCCACCCTACAGCTCAAAAGTACCCTTTGAGCTGGTCTCCCTCTCTTAAGTAATAAATCATGTTTTAAAGGCTCCAACTGACAGTTTACCACTTCTGGGTAATTTGTTCCAGTACCCAATTAGCCTTACCATTAAAAAACTGGTCCTCGTTTCTAGTCCAAACCTTCAGTGAGGAGCCAGCTAATGACCCACAGCACAACACAGCCCAGCTCTCAGCCTGTCCTATCCATGGGATTACCAGGACTCACAATAGCAAAACCTGAATATTCAGATTCCTAATAGGATTTTTAGATATTCAGCACAAAACTCTGCTGAGGGAATCACAAGCCCTGCAGTCAGTGAGCAGCTAATAGATTCAGTAGATTTAATAGGGTCATGATGACCATGTCAATCATTTTGCAGTGTGATACCCCAGCTCTGTCCAGTATCATGGATAATAAATTTAGCCACAGTGCAAATTTACTTTAAATTAAATCAGATCTTTATCAAAGAGGATAGAAGTGGTGTTAAAAATTGCCTGTTTCCCCCACCCCCATAATTTCTGCTCTTCCCCCACTATTGCTGCCCTGACTGGAGAGCAACACAAGCATTCCCTGTCACATCCCTTCAATCCCAGCTCACACCACCATCCCCAGGCAGGGTTTGTTTTAACGGCTCCAAACAAAGCAAGGGCATTTGCATACAGGGATGGGAATGGAATCACCACCTCTGTCACAAAGCACTCCTGCTGTAGGTGTGCCACTCGAATTCAAACAACCAAAACACAGAGCTTTTTCCTAGAGCTACTGAGAGAACCCAACCCCAACTTTAATAAAGGTACCAGAGCACAGTGGTGGCAGTTCATGCCACCAGGATCAGCAGCACAGGAATTGCAATGAGTTACTCAAAGACATGTTTTTGCAGCTAAACACCAAAAACTTCCATTGTTAATATCAAAGGCTCACCATCAGTTTGGTTTGAGTTAACCCACAGAGCTACTGAGACAGTGCCTCCTACCCAGCACCAGCCCTCACAGCATCCCTGCAGAGCCCAACAGCCCTCCCCCCAAACCGGCACCCAGATGTGAGCCAGATGTGCCACTGCTGTGTGACTGAGAGCTATCACTGGCCCACCTGCCGCCCACCACACAATTACTCAAAAAAGATGGTTTGCAGAGGGGTTTCTGCTTCAGGTGATCTGTGAATTGTCTTCTGGGCTGTCAGTACAAGAGGCAGCATCGTGGTTAATGATGGGGATTTTGTAAGTGAAAAATGAGTGCTTGGCACACCTTCCTCTGGGCAGGCAGGGCTATGTCAGTGTGCTCCCACTGAGTTCAGCTTCACGGGGAGGCAGGAGATTCAGTGCTCAGCTGCATTTTGCCTCATGTTTGGTTTTGCCTTGCCACCTCACCTAATTCCATGTCTACAGAGGATAACCATCCACACCCCTCCATCACCCTGACAGCTGGGCTGCCAACAAATTCTAGATATAACAGTGCTGATTCAAGGCCAGGAAGGGTGAGCAGTGAAGTATGACACACAGGAATTTCAGCAGTGTTTTCACATCCCAGCTCTGCCTGTTGAGGAAGCCAGACTGTACACTGGTTTGCTGCAGGAAGGAATCTCTCACAGTGAGCTCACAGCTCAGCCAAGCACAGGGGCTGCATGGCATCACCCAGGGTTCAGCAAGAACCTGAATGAGAATAAAGATGCCTGCACTGTCCCTCCCGCACAGCTGGCCATGATACACCACTCCCACCACACTGTCCCTCCCCACAGCCAGGCTGCACCCACGGTGGTCCCACACGCCCCACAGAGAGGGCAAGGTTGGCTCCTGCGCTCACCCTGGTACAAGGAGGAATTAAAATGTGCAACCAGTGGCAGGTGCAGACAGCTGCCAGACAGGGAGGTGACATGGCACATCATGGTGACAGCCACCATGCTACACGGCAGCACACGTGTCCTTTGCTCCCAGGAAGACAAGGACACCTGACCTATGGTGCCCTATCCCACCCCTCCCACTGCCCTCTCTGGACACATCTGCTGCTGCTGGATCACCTCAGACATATCTTTTTCTCCTGGGCCCACTTCTCAGGGCTCCCTGGTGACCCAGCCCCCCGCAGCACATCCCAGCGACAGGACACGCACGGGAACCCCGCAGCCACACAGCCCTGCTCCCCTCCTGCCTCCCAGTCCCGTGACACAGCACAGTCACTGTCTGCTGGCACAGAACCAGCAAATATTCCCGTGTCTCTAACGTGCCATCGTCCAGCAGGAAGTACCACAGCCACTCCTCCAGGCAGAGAGGTGAGCTGGATGCTTGCATGGCGCCCTATATGTGGCTCCACATCCCAGGCACCCCAGTCTCACCTGCAACTCCAGGGCTTGCATCCTCCAGGCCCCCAGCACAGCAAAGTCACGCAGCCCACATCTACATCAAGTAAAATTAGCTTATTTGTTGGTCTTAATACACTAGGAAGGCTTCCACAAGATGTCAGCCTAACTAAATGACAACGCCAGCCTCAGGGTGCAATTCTACTTTCCCAGCACATGGATTTAGCAGGAAAACCAGTTCTGCTGCTGCTCCAGGAGTAGGGTAAGTGAGAAGCGCCCGAAAGGGTTATCTGATCCTAGCAAGCTTGTTCCTGAGGCAGTCATGCCAATTTCCCTCTCCACATTGCATGTGAGGCTTCAGGCTGCCACATCGAAGCTCCTGTGGTGGCACAAGTCCCCAGATGCCACTCAGAGGTGCTTTTCCTCGGCAGGCAAGTGAGTTTCCAGCCTCAGAAGAAGTGCATTTGCATGAGCTTTCTGGGCAGCTGGGATTTATTCCCAGCCTGTTCCACCTGGACACCCTAGGCAGCTCCCAGGGAAAAACGTGAATGTTACATTAGAGTTCCAGACTTAGGAGACTCAGATACACACTTGTGGTAATAACTGTTATTTCACAACAAGTGCACATAAAAACACGTTTTGCTAAGAAAAGCACCCATAAAGTTCGTGTTAACAGTTTCCTAAACAGGAAACTCGCTGGCAAGGTGCTAAATAGCCCTTGTTTGGTTAAGAGCCAAAGAATAGGGAGCTTCAGAAAGGAAACAACTCACTGTGTTTGAACATTAACAACTCTTAACTCTGTGCCAAATTACACAAGCTTAACATGGGGGAAACTTACCAACAGATACTGATGCAAAAAAGCAAAACGTTTCCAACGATACCTCATTTCAGCCTTCGGGTAACAGCGAAAAGCTGCAGCGCAGGAGAGGGGTAACAGTTCACCGCAAATTGCACCCTTTGGAACACGTTGTTAAATGCTATGTTAACCTACTGAAGTGCTATTTAAACTGCAACCAACATTCCAGATGAGGAGGTAGCAGATCAGCTGCTCCAAGAACCGAGGTTCCCTCGGACAGCTGAGCCTGGCTTTTCAGCTCTTGTGCTCTTTGTACAGGCAACATTAAATGTGAACAAACTATTCAAATAGGTTTATGTAATTTCTTTGCATGCATTTCTTTCACCCTAAAGCAAATGTGAAAACATTTACCACGGCAGAGCAATTTAAGACGTATCTAACATTTCCTAATTTGCTTAATCATTAAAGACAGTTACTCTCTTGATGGGTTCAGGGAAGGGTTTGTTCGTTTTGCTTTAAGTTTTTTAGGTGGGTCTGAGGTTTTCTGTCTGTGTGTTTTTGAAGAGTTCACCTTTTCCATCCCTTTACTTTCCACTTAATGCTCCCTTTGAGTCTGCCCACCCCCAAAAGGGAGCACCACAAGCAGTGTTACCATTCTACCGTGGGACAGCCAAGGGAGAAGCAGGCAGAAAACAGCAAGTTTAGTTTAAGCCAGTGCCTCTAAGGAACCAAAGCAAGGAACCAACACTTAATAATAAAGGTAAACAGCCATTTTATTTTAAAACCTTCTTTAGACACAATTCATCTTCCTCCATCAGCATGGGAAGCTTCTTATTCTCAGCTCATTCCGTATCTTAGAGGTTGGAGGCGATAGCTTGTGATTACTGAGCAAACATTTTCAGGTGCCTCCTACTACATTATTGCCTTTACATCTCAAGGTGAAAATAAAAAAAGCTCGTCCAAGTTGCCTGGAATGGGAAGGCAGCATCCCCCTGCCTCATCCACGCTGAGCCACAACCAGAGCAGTTGCTCTGAAGGCTTTTCTGCACACGCATCCTAAAAAGCAGTAAAAATTTCAATCGAGCCTATTCATTTACCTTTCAGTACCAGCTGTCCCTGAGGAGATGTTGCTCTGAATAAGGGGACAATGAACTTTTAAACCAAGCAAAAAGCCATATCAGCCCATTCTCCATCTCCTCCTCCTCGCTGTGGGTGCACACTCCGGCCAGAGCCCGGCTGGGCTGGACCAGCACACGCAGCTCTGCAGGGTCACTGCTCCTGCAAATGCACATCTCTGCAATGCTAAACCCCACAGGGTAACTGTTATGGACCTACCCTGCACCAGGTGCTAATGGGAGCAGTGTCCCACCTCTCACAGGACACACAGCAGCAGGATGCAGTGGGTGACAACACGGCAGCCCCGCGCCCTGCTCCGAGCCCGTACTGCGAATGCCAACCGCACCATTTCCTCTCCTGCCCTCCAGTCCCCAGGAAAAAGCAAGTACAAAAGGCACCGTTTGGGAGGAGAAAATAGATTTTCTAGGTTCATAACTGCACACTGTCAAGCTGGATTCCAATTAAATTTTTCTGTGCCCTAACGCAAGCTTTGCTTTTTCCAGAAATTTCTCCTCGCCTGAAGCGCTCGCTCCTGTCCCTTGCTCCTGGGCTGTACTTCTGACACACCACCTCAGCCACTCGACTGCTCTCTGCCAGTTTTGCAGGGACCACAGCCACACACAGCTGTTACACAGAGCTTTCAGCTGCCCAGACCCTCTCACCTCCATCAAAGCCGGTGCTGACCAGCAGCCTCTAATCAAACTGTGCACATTTTGCACCTAAAAGTTCCTTTCATGCAGGGATATTTAGCTGAAAACTGGGAGCAGCCAGCACTCAGGGACTTCCACCCGCAGCTCTGCACTGCTTTTAACCCCAGATGAGCAGAGGCAGTGCAGATGTGGGGGGAGCAGGGTGCTGCAAGTCTGCCCTGCTCCTTCTATCGCGGGGACGAAGGACTCCTGCCGTTGGATTTTTTCCTCCCTCTCTCAGTGGTCTTTAACACGATCACAGTATGCAGCACAATGCTTTAAAACAGCAAAGCTTCTGGAAAACCCAAACAAAAGGAACGTCACCAGGTGACGTCAGCCTATATAGAGCCCTGTGTGGTCGCAGCGCATAAGCAAATCCATTCTTGTACCGCTTCCCTGAAAAGCTTTTCAGTAAATGCACTCATGCTACTACAGGAGCTTCTCTCAGCAATAAGCCACCCATCTGCCATCAACAAGTTAGGACTAAAGGAAGCCACAGCTGCAGAAAAGGAAAACGTGAGCTTCAATTAACCAGCTGAGCAGCCACGGAGGACGAAAACTTGTATTAAGATTTAAAAACTGCAGACCCGTCAGAGGAGATCAAGGCAGCAATTTCAAAAGGAATATTCCAAGAGAGCATCGTGGATTCAATTTTGCACTAATATCAAAGGACGCTGAACCCAGTCAATTATTCAAGGCTGTCTTACATTAGAGCCTTTCACAGACTCACGGCGTTGAGTCTCAAACTACGACTGAATGCACCCTCCAATGTACTCAAAAGAATGGGTAAGTTGCTGCGTTTCTCTCTTCCTTGTGTAACGAATGACCGGCTCTGCTTTAAAGGAGCAGTTAGATGCTAAGGCTGACTGCTCCGCACTGAACCCTATGAAAGAAAATGTTTTCTGATAGTGCCACTGTAAACCCTCCCTAATCGAGATAAAGCCTCCTGCTAAGTGTAATGTCCCAGTATCGGGTTGTCGTAGTAAGTTGTTTTTTGCATTTAGAATTAGCTTGTTGGAAATGCATGGCAATGTTATCTGCAGTGAAATCTTCCACTGTGATGTTCCAAGTGTACTGATAAGGCTATCCTATCTTGTTGTTTTCCTAAATTATATTCTGCAGGCTTACATTTCAAGTGGCCATTAGGGGCTCGTATGCTGGCAGCACTATATGCAATGAGTATGGTTTTAAAAATGCTGCCTGCCTTGGGCATGGCTTGTCCACCAAAATGTCGCTGTGAGAAGCTGCTCTTTTACTGTGACTCTCAGGGGTTTCACTCAGTGCCAAACACCACTGAAAAGGGCTCGCTAGGTTTGTCACTGAGGCACAATTATATTTCTGAACTTGAAAGGGATCAATTTGCAAGCTTCAGTCAACTTACTTGGCTTCACTTAGATCATAATCAAATTGCAACAGTCAGAGAAGATTCTTTTCAAGGACTGTATAAACTTAAGGAATTAGTCTTAAGTTCCAACAAAATCTTTCATTTGCCAAACACAACTTTTAGCCAGCTGCTTAACCTGCAGAATTTGGACCTCTCTTTTAATCAGTTATCCTCTCTGCACCCCGAGCTCTTCTACGGCCTTCGCAAGCTACAGACCTTGCACTTGCGATCCAACTCCCTGCGGACCATCCCGGTCCGCCTGTTCTGGGACTGTCGTAGCCTGGAATTCCTGGATTTGAGCACAAATCGCTTGCGAAGTTTGGCTCGTAATGGATTTGCGGGATTAATCAAGCTGAGGGAGCTTCACCTAGAGCACAACCAGCTGACAAAGATTAATTTTGCTCACTTCCTCCGGCTGAGCAGCCTGCACACGCTCTTCTTGCAGTGGAACAAAATTAGCAACTTGACATGTGGGATGGAGTGGACCTGGGGCACCTTAGCAAAGCTCGATTTGACTGGAAACGAAATCAAAGCCATCGACCTAACCGTCTTTGAAACTATGCCTAACCTTAAAACCCTCCTCATGGATAACAACAAGCTCACCACTCTGGATTCCAAGATCCTAAGTTCGCTGACATCCCTCACCACCGTGGGCCTCTCCGGCAATCTGTGGGAATGCAGCCCAAAGATCTGCGCCTTGGCCACATGGTTGAGTGGCTTCCAAGGTCGGTGGGAGCACTCCATCCTCTGCCATAGCCCCGACCACACCCAGGGAGAGGATATCCTGGATGCAGTGTATGGTTTTCAGCTTTGCTGGAATTTATCGACTATTGTTACACCCGTGGCTACGACGTACACGGCCCCGACCACCGAGTACACAAAAAGAATCAGCTCTTCTCATTTCCATATGGGAGACAAAGAGATTCCAACTACGGCAGGCATGGTCGTTACCACCGAAGAACATTTCCCCGAGCCAAACAATGCCATCTTCACTCAGAGGGTAATTACAGGAACAATGGCTTTATTGTTTTCTTTCTTTTTTATCATTTTTATAGTGTTCATCTCCAGGAAGTGCTGCCCTCCTACATTAAGAAGAATTAGGCAGTGCTCAATGATTCAAAACCACAGGCAGCTCCGATCCCAAACGCGGCTGCACATGGCCAATATGTCAGACCAGGGACCCTATAATGAGTACGAACCCACTCACGAAGGACCCTTCATCATCATCAATGGCTATGGACAGTGCAAGTGCCAGCAGCTGCCCTATAAAGAATGTGAAGTATAATACCTACAGCCCATCACAAAGTAAATCAGATAAGTAACCTATTTTAAAATTGTAGGGGACCTACATCAGATTCTAATTTTTACAAATGTTGACATAAAGCCTAATTTTCCAAGCTACTTAATGGAAACATTGTTTATGGAGTGGTGCAGTATTTTTAAGTTTTTTAAAAAATAAATCCATAATATTTTCAGTGTTAAAGAAGCAATGATTACATTAAACTTGCACTCCTAATGTTTAAAAGTCTGAAGAGATGCTCACCTCAAACTATGTAAAATGTTTCATGTTATGTAATTATATGACTGTGTGTAAACATTTATACCCAAGTCTCCATATTCTACTTTTTGTAATGAAAAGAGTCCGAGGGGAAGGATACTGAGCAGGGATCTGAGGGGGACGTGCACTCCGTTTGTTCCACTGCATCTAGAGGATCCCAAACGCTGCAGCTGGCTCGGGGCACTTTAAAGGCAGCTGGGGAGGAAGATTTATTTTCCTCCTCTGATAATTTCACTCCAGTAAAAGATGGGAGGGGAAACAGGAAAAAAAAAAGAAAAGCAGCAAAGGTCCAGGTGGGAATTTCGGTGCGTTGGGGATCGGTGAATCTGTTTTAAATACAGTTTTGCTCTCTGCATATTCATAGTTTGGCTCGGTGAAAGGGACAGTAGGCACAGAAAGGAGCAGTTCACATGGGCAGGGTGGGCACACAAACACACACACACACACACAGAGGAACAGGACGACCCTCCAGGTGTTCCCAAAATGGCCACGTAGCTTCTTTAGGGAGGCTCAGCACAACGGGATCGATTCCAAATATTAAGTACATTCAATACTCGTCTCCCTGGTTTGACTTGATGATGCTTTTCATGAATTCAGGCTAATTACTTAATGACTGAACAAACAGCATTTCAACACCTTTTCATGTGTAAATACCCTTAATGCAAGGTTTTCTTAATTAAAAGTAAATATCAATGATGAGGTTAAGGAGAAGAGGGAAGGAAGAAAGGAAGGAAGGAAGAAGCCTCTCTTTGTCCCCCCGCTGCCCCCCCAACTGAGGCTTCCTCTTGACTGGAAGCTATTTTCATGCACTAACTCCACTGGTTTCTGTGGAGACAGAATCAGCCCCTGTAATATAAGCTCTCACTTGTCCTCCTCTTCCAAAATTCAAGATTAAAAAAAAACCCCTTCTGACAAGTTAGGATAATATAATTAGATTATAGAATAGTTCATTGAAAAATGTTTTGTTTCTTACTTGATATGGGACAGAATCTAAACTAGTATGACTTTTTAAAAAATATATATAAATATATATACACACACACACACCTCATTCTAAGGAGTAATTTGATTTCTTTAGCCAAAAGTACCATATTGCTATTTATACTCTATTATGAAATTATATGTAAATATTTGCAGATCTATGCAGCGATGGTGGTACTCAGATGCCACAAGGGCGGGGGGTGGGGGGTCTGCAAAGGATTACATTATTTTTAAGTCAACTACTCAACTATTGTAAACATTCTAACCAAAGCTAAAAGGTCCAGAGGGATGGAGAATTATTTTATATATATATACATGTATGTATAACTAAAAAATGTGTTGTGTTCAATGCTGCAGTGTTAAACAATTCCCAGCACACCCTGATGAAGAAAAGAAATTCCTCACAGTGTTGCCATACCTTGAGCAGATCCATAATTACAGTATGCTAATTGTGATGCACTAAACTATCCTGCAAACTTTTTAAACGGAAAACGCACTGCATAAAAATCTGTTGGCTATTTCACTCTGCTTTTCTCTATCTGTATTACCACTCAGTGAGGTATTTAGGGTGCAATTATACAACAGTTCAATGTTTTCTTGTGAGATGAATTCATCCAAGGCAATTATAGCAAGATAAGTGACTTCTGTTAAGATTTTACATAAAGGTTTTTCAATCACTGCATTTGAAGATATTAATTTGCATAATTTTATTTTTGCATACATGCCCTTATGAAACCAGTATTTTATTTACTTCCCGTGACTCTGTACCTTAAGGGAAGTGATCCAGTGAAGCCTAATGGTTTTCCACAGAGATACCTTTGAATCCTTGTAACTGTTAATACCACAGTGAGTCCATTTACACCTCTTCTGGGCAATTAATTTCTGCTTTTAACTGACTACCAAAAAATCCCGCGGGGTAGGTGGACAAAGAGCAAATGTTCCGTATGATTAAATCCCATGTGAGCCGGAATGCCAGACCTGAGCTGAGAAATGCAAACTTGTATTGGTATCCAGGGGTTTTTAGCTGCTTGTAGAAAGAGGTGCTCCATTCCTTCCCACAAGTAGGTGCTCACAGCTTTTCCCTGAGGTCCAGGCTGCTGCTCTGCTCGTGCCTGTGCACCTCCCTCACCTCACCCAGCCACCACGAGGGGCTGCGCTGGGGGGCTGGGAAGCAGCCACAATGGGAATGACTTCCACCTACAGCTGCAGGGTAGCAGCAGAGACAAACTTATCACTGAGCTCATTAATTATCCTGGCAGCCAAATAATCTGGCTACACTGCCATTCCCCATCAGATGTCAACACTGAACTCTGATGGCCCCAGCCGCACCTGCAAGAAGGAGTCCCAGCTCTCCCCTCCAGCCCAGCAGAAACCCTTGCTGTAAGACAGCTCAAAGGGTGCCGTGCCAGTCTTCCACATGGGAACGAGAAGTGGCTGCTTCATGAAGAGCCGAGGTTCCTCATGAGAAGGTGCCTTCCCAACACCCCAACTCTGAGCAGAAACCACTCCATCTTCATTAGCTTTTAATTATGCCCAAGAAGAGCAAAGACAGATGTTCCAGCAATGCTGGATTGAACCCTCTTCTCCATCCCAGCCACTCATACTGATTTTCCAGCCATTAAAGCGCTGTTCCAGTGCCTCTTCAAGCAAACCCACCCAGGCACGCAACCTCTCTCCCCCACCATCATCCCCAGTTTCCAGCGGTCCTGCAGTGCTCAGCTCACAGACAGCAAGCAGGAGGCAGCAGCAGAGCCCAGCAGGCACCGTTCCCTCGCGGTGACTCCCTGTGCTCCACACTAATACGCAGCCAATCTCCCAAATGCCGTGGTTTATGGCTGCCATTTCCAAAACCATTTGTTGCCAGGTTCCAGGCATAAGCAAAGCAATTCTGCAAACATTACATTTAGGGTAACAGGTATCATAAAACTCGCAGAATGTCAAACACTGGCAGCGAAGCTGACTTGAATTCCCTGCGGAGGGGCAGGGAATGGCAGGCAGAGCGAGCCATCGCTCTGCACAAGGACATGGCCACAGGCTGTTAATATTTCTTGTTTTAAAGTTACTGTCTTCCACTTGCAATTGCTTGTTACTCTTCCAGGCAAGGAGGGGATTGTAATAATTGTGTTACTTGGCAGTCTCTGATTTATTTTGTTTGTGGAACAAGAACACGATGATTTGGTTTAAATTAATCGTATTTCAATATGAACGCTGGCTGATGACAAGAGCTTGTTAATGTGCTCTCTCCAAATACCATCTCTGCTGCACAGCCTCAGTTTCTACAGATGCTAAATGGCATTACAGGTGCTTCAACACCTCTAGGCACAGCCTCAGGTGTTCAGGGCCTTTTAGAAAGGGAATTTCTTGTACTGCTCTTGAGGTCCTCGTCCCATCCAAAGATCTCCAGCCTCGCTGACCTCCAGTCAGCTTCTCCTGTTCCCCACCCTTGTGTCAGTGAAATGCAAACCCAGCAGCACAGGTTCAGTTTTTGAGTCATCATCCTGGAACAGGGCTGAATTAATGCTCTCAGTTAGTCGCTCTGCATTAGATCAGTGTTTAAATGCACACAGCTAAAAATTACTCAATGAAGGGTAAAATGGGTTAGCGTTTAGTCTCCAGCTGAAGTGTTCCTCTGCGCTGAGCTCCCATTCCCTATCAGATGCTGCTCTATCAATGTTTGGT
Organism: Pseudotriccus pelzelni; assembly: GCA_035584735.1. NCBI lineage: Eukaryota > Metazoa > Chordata > Aves > Passeriformes > Tyrannidae > Pseudotriccus > Pseudotriccus pelzelni. The sequence goes on along the minus strand of JAWMRA010000028.1, from coordinate 1,345,342 downwards.
TTTGTTTGCTTCTCCCCCAAGCAGAAATGATCCGATTTTTCAGCGATCAGCCGCATGCAAATCTGAGCATCTAAGCTTCTGTCCCATTACACCCCTCAGGAGACAGTGGCCTATTGCTAACATGTAAAATCAGAAACACCCAGTGGCTTTAAACCAGAAATCTGCACTGCACACTTTTTTTTAATGTGTCTAAGGTAATTTCTGTACTACTTTAATGGAAATAAAGTTGATTTAATTTTGTGATCTGTGTAGCTATCAAAATCCATCTGTTCAGACCTATGAAATTTACCCATAAGCTGAATTTCATCTTTCTTATGAAGTTTTCCATAAAAATTAAACAAGTTCAGAGTGAGATACAGTATTTCTCCTCCCCCCAAAAAAAGGAAGAGAGAAGGAAACAACAAAAGTCAAAAGTAACAGCTCCTCCCTCCCCACACCTTCTTTCATTGCAAAATGCCCCAGATGCTAAAATTGGTGCTGGGCTTTGCTTTTTAAGGTGCCACATTAGCAGGATGCTCAAAGATTATTTCTGAGTCAGCTGGAAATTCAGCGTTTCACATCTCATATACCTTTAGAGAGGTTTCTAGGGAAAGGTAACAGAAGTTTTGAGAGGTATAATCAAGCCTTAGATGGGGTAAAACACCATGCAGGTTGTACACCTCTGTGTAAGCACTGAGAAGCTACGCCTGCCATCCTCCAACTCCTCCTTTGTAAAAAGTCAAACAAAACCCACCCCATTTTTCTTTTACTAATGAAAACACTAGTAAGTGAACTATTCTACCAGCTTAGCAACCTGAGATTACAGAGTCTTAGATGAGTTGTGTTTAAATTATGTTTCAAGAGCCAACTTCTGGTGGGAGGGGGTGTGAGTAATGGAGTAAAACAAGTGCAGTGTACAGAAGCATTTTGTTATTAAAATTGTGTATACTGTAAAACCGGATTTGCCTCTTTCTTCCTCCCTTTTCAAGCAGAGGTGTCAAAAGCTCACCCTTTAACAGTATGTAAATACCAGCCTACACCCACTATCCCAAGCAGGCAAGGCAGGTTTGGGCCAGTCCATTTGCCAGAATCGCACCAAAGCCAGCATGTCAGTGAGCTGGGCTGCATGGGTTCTTCCCAAACAATGTGTCTCCTGACTAGCAGAGCTTCCTGAAAGAGCCAGATGAGAGTGAAAACCAAAGGCAAGCCAAGCCCGTGGCCCTGGAGGCTGAACCCCGGTGAGTACCTGCAGCAGGCACAGCTCAGGCGGCACAGCGAGCCCCGGCACCAAGCGGCAGAGCTGCTGGGCGCTGGCTCGAACCTCGGGGGTGAACACCGCGACCACCTGTGGGTCACACTGCCAGCCAGGAGCACGGCTTTTCCAACAGGACCACCCTGCCAGCAGTTCAGCAAGGACACGCAGTCCGCATGGTTTGGAGATGTCAAACTAGCACGACATCCCTTCAGCTCTGAGTCACAGCCCTCTGGGAAGCGTCACCGTGCCTTCCCCGTACAAGAGTGTTCTGTCTATGGGCCACCACAGCAAACACAACGTTCAGAGCCACAGTGCCTCAGTAACGTGGGAGGGCTTTCTGATTTTGAGAAGTGGCAAGTGCACGGACACAACCCAAAAGCCCTGATACAAGAGCTGAACAAAAGAACAAGTTCCAGGATGTTCCAAGATGATTACATGCACTGAACTGCCAGCTAAAATCATTGTAGTAACTAAGCCTTAGCTGCATTTACTTTTTTTCTAAAAGGTTTGGCTGGAACAAGTTCTCAAGGGTTTTAAATGTCAGTTGGCAAACTGCCTCTCAAATCCTTCTAATACTTCAAAGCAGCATATGATATAACTATTTTCCTAAACTCTTAGAGACTAATTTTATGAGAAAAAGCATCTCTCAACAGCAAAACCAGTTGTTCTCACAAGCAAAGGTAAGACACCTAAAAGAAAAACCAGTAGTCCGAATACATTATGCAAAAGCTTTAAATCTGGTTAGTAACAAGGAAATGTCAACATCACTAGCAACTTACTTCTATAAATGTAGGCTCTGTTAGGACAACTGCAAAGAAATTGAGATTCAAGAAATTCACGGGAGAGGACTGTACAAATGAACTGAAAACTGCAGTACTGGACAACTCTGACTCCCTCCTCCACTCAGTGTCCAGGCTGAAACCCTGATGTAAATAGTTACTGTTATCTGTTCTTAAGGTAATGTCTTACAAAATCATTATTACCTAATCAAACATTTCATTACCATGAAGATATTAGGAAGACAGCTGTAGTATAATGAGTTAAAGCTCTATTTGCCATATTTGACATCAGATCCACATGCTCTGGGTCTTATTTTGGAAGAAATCTTTTCCCTGTGAGGGTGGTGAGGCCTTGGCACAGGTTGCTCAGAGAGGTGGTGGCTGTCCCTTCCCTGGAAACGTTCAAGGCAAGGTTGGATGGGACTTTGGCAACCTGATCTAGCTGAAGCTGTTCCGACACATTGCAGGGGTGTTGGATTAGAAGGCCTCTAAGGGTCCCTTTCACTCAAAACATTCTATGATTGGGGGGGGGAAAGACAACTGTCTCATTAACAAAATTGGTGTTTATTTCTGTGATGCAGAGCTTTGGCTGCTATGGGCACTGAGCAAACCTTTCTGGGCTGACAGGTAACCAAATCCTGATTTAAGCTCTTCGGCTGCTTTTACTCAACAAGGTCTATAATTTGACTTTTTCTCCTGTCTAAGTCTGCTAAAAGGACAAGACTAAAGTGTTAAAAATACACAAAAATCATCTGAGACCTTCTGAACTGGCAGCATATGAACCAGGAGCTGGAAACTGAACTGTGACCGGTGGGGAACACCCCTTGAGTTAAATCCAGGCTCTTCTCCCCAGTGTGACACAAACACTTCCAGTACAGACACAAGGAAAATTAAAGGCTATTCCCTACTACCAGGACATTAAAAGGAAATAATAAATCTTTCTTTTCTAAACCCCAATTATTTATTTTAAATGCCATTGAAGTAACTTACTAGTTTTCTCCCAGCAGGCTCTACTACTTCTGTGTTGAATACTCAAGCAAACTGCACAAAGATGAGGTGCTGGTTTTCTTTTCCACCACACCCTACCCCAAAGGGTGGGCAGTGCAGCCACTGTTTGATAGAGGTGCATCATGCGTTATACCAATTAAAAACCCAGCCATATTTCATGGGAAGTCTTGATGCAAGTGGAAAAGGTTCATCCATCAAGAAGGTTCTTAAATAATGAATGAGTCATAATTTTTTACAGTCAAAGGCAATTAATTTTCTGTATTGTAATCAGGAGAATAAATCTGAAAAATCCATTCTAATGGCTTTGAATCTAAAGGTAGTGTTGCAGCTGAATTTTTAATCTTAAAATACAGGAGCAACGAGGACTTTTGCTGTTTAAACATACAGTCTTCTACCAAACAGAAGAGCTTTACTGCATATTTAATAGGTAGAACGAGTTTTGCAAGACCACATGAGATTAAAGACAGCACTAGATACAGGAAATGCATTTCAAGTAGAAAGGTCCTTCCAAGATACCTCTCAACTGTATAGCCACTAAAATACTTGAAATATCCTTTAAGAAACGTACAAAATAGTCAGAAAAGCTTACTGCAAAAAGCAGTTTTACTTGTATGTTTGCAAAGAGCTGAAAATATTGAGAAGAGTGTTAATGTGGAATCCAGCTCAACTGGATTCAAAGCAACTACTCCTATTAGGATGCATGTGCTGTCTTTCCTACTAACTCCTAAATAATCCATCACGTATCCAGAACCTTTGCCTCAAAAGCCAAGTGCTGTTAGCTGGGACTCTCAATTTCTACCCTCAAATGGATTGCTTCAACCCTGACACCACTTTAGGTTTTAAATCTTTTAGAGAAAAAAACCTGTAAAATTAATAGAGCTCTTAGTAAAGCTAATAATGACACAGTCTGTTAGGAGAGAGAACATGGGAAAGGGGACAGGGACACAGATTACAAGGCAGCTTCCATCTCTAAAGACACCACACCGCAGTTAACAGGGGGCAACACACATTCCCCTGAACTGCAGCCGCTCTCAGAAGCTTGTTAACAACTTCTGCTTTGAGTAAAGCCGATTTTAGCTCCCGAAGCAGCCCACCTGATCCAGACAGGAGTCATGCAGGGAACATCCTCAGCACACGCCTATCCGAGGATGTGAGCCAGGAAGCAACCACTAAGTTGGGAAAACCACACAGCAGGCCCCCATTCTGCAAGCCCCTAAGTGTAAGCACACACCTCTCATTTGAAGAGCACGAGATACCAAAGCATTGTCTCTGTTGTCCTCAGGAGAAGACAACATGCTTCAGCAAAGGCACGTAAGTACTCACTGATCGTGTCTTGCCCTCCAGCATGCCATCCCCAAAGAAACAGCAACATCTGCTCAAAATTCTGCATGACTAATCCAAAGGTTAAAGAATTCCTCTTCAAGTTTTCCAGATAGTCCTGAAGATGGAAATAGCTGTGTTGCTACTTCCAGGTAGGACAGACAGCTTGCTTAGCACCCGGGAAGCTGCAGGGGGCTGCAAGGCTGACCAGGGCACAGGCAACCGAGCTGGGAACTCCTAAGGACAGCCAGCAGCTCTTTGGGTCGCAAGTGTGTATCTTAAGGGTCCAGGCTTCAAGAATCTCACAGCCACAGGGCAGGCAGGCAGAGAAAGCTTCTCTAGTTTATATTCTTCTCTGTGGATGACGGGCTCAGCTCTGGGATGTCTGTTAGCACCACGGCAGCTGCAGAGCCTGGAAACAAGAGCTGAGACTAATGACAGATGCCTTTTGCCTGCAATTAGCATCCAGAAACTTCCAAAAAGGCTAAGGTTAGACATCTGATTAGGTTGAACTACAAAAAAAAAAATACAGTAAGCTCTGGCAGGTACTACATCTCCAACGTGACGCCACACTGCTGAACAGTACAGAAATAAGGTATCTCTGACAAGTTCCCGGAGCCTGCAGTGACAGGGAATTTTCAGGAGGTCTCTGTTCACCCTTTACTGAAACCGCTCAACGTCCCACACGTAATGAGCTCTTGTCAAGTATTATTCCTTGCCTGAGAATGAGTGCAAGTCTCCAGACCGGCTAAAATATGTCCATCCTTCGGATGAGGAATGCCTGCTGCCCACAGTTAAACTAATCCAACACCCCCAGAGCCCACTGCACAACATCACTATGGCATTCCAGGTATTTACAGACCACTCCAAAATACCTTCAGTGCTGCGAACTGCTGAACACGCTGCAGTGCCTCTTCCACTCCAAGTTTTGGATTTGTCAGCAATGTACACTTTTGATATTTATTAATAACATTTATTTTTATAAATATTTATAATTTTATATAGTATTTATGGACAAACCTGAAACTTGGAGAACACCTACCAGTGCTCCACATCCAAGAGGTGTTTACGGAATGAACTCAAAGCTCTTGCCCCATGCTGCAGGGGTACCTCTTCACAGCAGAGAGCAGGACAGCAGCCAACACCTGACACGCAGCAAGGGTCCTTTGCAAACACCAGGATCATTACAGGGAGGTGTTCAAATGGGAGATGGGAGATGTGGAGTGCTCAGCACCCTCCTCTGAGGCAGCTCAAGCCTCTCCAGGCCCCTCCTGTGACTAAGCTGTCCAACATCACACCCCAAAACACGGCAGACAAATGGAAGTGCTGTGGAGGTAGACACAGGCTCCAGTGCATCCCGCAGATAAATTCCAGGGATATTGCCCCTTCATACCTACAGCTGTCTGTGGACAACAATTACCTTGACAAAGCATGCCAGGCACAGTGTCCAGAGACACATGAGAAAGGTTTATACCACATTCAAATGAGCCGATGTACCACTCTGCAGACTGCTTGCTGCTTCTCACTGGGCTCTCCATCACTTGAATACGTCACTGCAAAGCTGCATCATCAAGACAGGAACTTTCTGACACCTACTTTTACTGTCCATTTATTCAAAATCAGTGGTCTTCATCAGGCAAATTAAGTGATCATCAGCTTTAAAAACCAATTTCAGTTGTTAATGCAGATGCAGCTCCACTGCAGCACATTGCTCACTGCAACTCCTCCAACTCCACCCTGGGCTAGAACAGTCAGGAACCAAATGCAGTCCTGCCTGGCCATCAGACACCCTCTGGGAGCCAGGAAATACAAGGAACCCACTCCAAAATTATGAGGTTTTGCAAATAACAAAGCAACCCAACCACCCCATCCCTCTAAAACATTCATTTTGCACACGTATGCGATTAAATAAAATACATTCATATAAAATAGAGAAATTTCAGGTGGATTTACTGTGTCAAAATATGAAATATATGCAATCAGTGATCCTGGGGAGCTAAACAAAATCGATATTTAAAAATGAGACATAAATCAAAAAAAACCCCTACTGGTGTGAAGTTAAAGGGAGAAAAAGTTCTAAAAGTTTTGTTCTTTTTTAAATTGCTCTCTGCTGTTTGCTACATTTGCTTATGCAAGAGAAATGTTTTTACTGACAGGACTAGGACTCAATGACAAGTCCACATACTTGCTGCAGATTGTTCACAGACACAAGGTGAAAAATATGATAAAGAACATGAACAGGTTTCAGTGAGCTGAGCCAGGAAAAAACCCCAAACCCACACCCCTTCTGAGAAGAAAATAGGACTTTTTTTTGTGATTAATAGAACAGCTTCTACCAAAGCCAGTACACAGCCTGATTCCAACTTTGAAAAGTGCCTTGGTTATTTCTTTTCTTGTGTGCAGTGCAGTTACAATCAGGAAAGGCCTGCTTTACCATTGTTTTCAAAACATTCCAGAGCCTTTGAACTAAATATTTCAAGTTAGCAACATATTTTCAGTCGCTTCACTAATACAAAAAAAGCTCCAAAAATCTTATTTCCTCAGATGAGGGCTATAATTTGCAACTTCAGTCTTGCAGTCTGTTCCCTAATGCCAAAGAAAATTCAGGAGAACACATAGGTTAGTCTTCCTCCAAATTACACAGCACCTGTTAACTTCAACGGCAGCTGACCAAAAGCTTCAAGACTGCTCCAGGCTAAAACCAATTCCTAATCCCTGTAACTTGCTCCAGAAATCCCAGTTGAAGGCAATGCTGGGAGCAGCATTGTTCCCATGGGACTGGTAGAATTCCCATCTTAAGAACAACCAAATGTGGCTGCCCCATCCCTGGAAGTGTCCGAGGCCAGGCTGGACAGGGTTTGGAGCAACCTGGTCTAGCAGAAGAGGTCCCTGCACACGGCAGGGGGTGGAAGGAGGTGGCCTTTATGGTCCCTTCCAGCTCAAATCAGTCTGTGATTCTATGAATTTCAGCTACACGAAGGGACAGAAATCACCCCCAGCCATGCAGGAACCCAGCTGCTAACCTGCGCATATAACCCCCCTCCCTGCCCTGGGCTCCTGCTGCAGGGGTTTGAACTGTTCGAGGGGTTCCCAACCTCAGCAAAACTTTTGATACCGTCTGGCTCAGGATCCTTCCAGACAAACTGTCCAGCCCACAGCTGGATAACGTGTAATGTGATGGGTGAGCAACTGGCTCATGGGTCAGGCCCACAGGGCGACAGTGACTGGGCTGACATCAGGCTGGCACTGGTCAGGAATGGGGTTCCATAGGGCTCTATCCACAGCCCTGACCTCTTCAACATTTTCATTCGCTTGGATGCAGGACCAGAAGGGATACTGAGCAAGTCTGCCAATGACACTAAACCAGGAGGAGCTGTTGACTCCCTCAAGGGCAGAAGGGCCCTGCAAAGACACCTGGGCAGATCAGAGGGTTGGGAATCACCAACCACGGGAAGCTCAACAAGGGGAAGGGCCGGATCCTGCACCTGGGATGGGGCAACCCTGGATGGATGGACGGACTGGGAATGAGAGGCTGGAAAGCAGAGCTGGGAAAGGGCCTGGGGGTCCTGGTGGGTGCCAGTTGGCCCTGAGTCAGCAGTGCCCTGGCAGCCAGGAGGGACATCCCTGTCCTGGGGCATCAGGGAGGGGATTGTCCCGCTCTGCTCTGCCCTGGGGCGGCCTCACCTCAACATTGGGGCAGTTTGGGGGGACACAATGGAAGGGAGAGATTGAGCCATTGGAGAGTGTCCAAAGGAGGGCAAAGAGATGGGGAAGGGCCTGGATTTGAGAGGGCTTTTCCAATCTGAATGATTCTATGATTTTGTACCCAGGGGAGTAAAGACCATTCGCTAGGGATTTCAGGAAACCCCTTTTTGCACTAACACTTCAGAGGATAAAGACTGAACCGTCCCCTAAACTCCCTGCCCAGAACACTTTCTGAATACATTTTGCACATGTCAAATGTACCAGTGTGTCATGCTCAATTTTACTGAAACTAAAATACCTCCATTTTTATCTCCAGAAGGTTACAAAACCAGCCATCCTTGGTTATCCTACAATCGCTGTTCCCAAGCCAGGGAGGGACACACATATCGAGTCTTCACATGTGATGTGTGGCTTTGCTTCAGCTGAGCCTCTGCCTGAGGACACCACTAAACCTTGCAAGAATCCAGGGTGGCTCCTCCTCCAAAACACTCACCTGAGGTAACCATGGAGTGGCAGGAGGCTGTGCCAACACCCACCAGCCTCGTGGGATCTCCATCCAGCCGGGAGTTCCCTCGGTGGGACCATCTGCAGAGGGACTCGGGGCCATCTGATCCCAGGCACAGGGCACGAACCCACTGCTCCAGATGTGACCTCGCTGCTGGAGGCTCTGGTGACCCAACTCAGCCTTCCTGAGAGAAGGCAGGGAGGCCACAGGAACTGTGTGTGCAGCAATAACTGGCTGCTGTTCCTGCTGACACGGCCTCTGCTCCCCAGCATTCCTGGCGGGAATGGGAGGCCATGAAGGCCTCTTCTGAAGGAGGAGGGCAGAGTCAGAAGCTATTTTAGCCTGATGCTCCTCACTGAAAGACATAAAACCTCCCCAAGCTTCAGCAGAGAGACCCAAGTGTGTTTTGTGGCTGGGGAGCTGTGCTGTGCAGGCTCAGGAATTCCTGTGACTCCTGTGCTGGGAAAGCCAAGCTGGAGGTTGCCAACAATTCACAGCATCTCCCAGGGTATCTCTGGCTCCCAGAGCTCTCCAGTTTTCATAGGCTGTGCCACCTCCAAGTGCCCTTTACAGTGTCTTAGCACTTTCTGGATTTACCAGCAGTGTTGAGGGTGCAGCCACGCAGGAGGGTCACAGTTTTCTTTCTTGGATACTGTGAGGGCTCTTATGAATCCTATAAAACTCACACAGTGACACCAGAGGTGTGATTGGCACAGGCACAAACACCCCCAGTTCTTACGGAGTGCAACGAGCTCTGCCCATTGCTCAGCACCTCAGAAGGTGCTTTGAGGATGGGCTCAGCTTTGAGCCCAACAAATTGACATCAGGATTCATCCCAGGAAGAGCTGAATTCATCATAAATTCCTCTTATTGAGGATGCTTTGCAGCAATCCCAGCACGTGGCAGCTCTACAATGCAAATTTACTCACAGCCTGGGTCAATAGATTAATTATCCTTTATTTGTGTTGTGACCCTGCATTCTCCCGCACCTCACTGTGGCTCTCAGCACTTTAGAAAAGGAGAAAAATACACACAAGCCAAGGCAGTAACAGAGCCCTGCACAAAACAACATCCCCCCTTCATTGCACAGCCTGAAGAGCCACACACCAAAATACACATTGCTTGGCTTTGCTGAATTCCTGTGAAAAAACTGGTCAACCCTCAGCCTAAACTCCCCAAGGCTCCCTTTTATCTGCTGCATTTCTTCAGCAGCACTTCACCCCACGACAGTGACCAGCTCCAGTTACCTGAGAGCCTCCAGGTCTCTCAGCCCACAGCAGCTCTCCTGCCAAGCAGGAGGGATGGATTTTGGATTTTTGAAGGTCTTTGCTCAGCTCCCATTTGAGAACTTTCTGATTTCATCCAAACCAGTTTGCTGACACTCCTCAGAGCAAAGTTTTGCTGATAACTCCACTCCTGGAAGGGCTCTCTGGGCTTGAATCAGCCAGAAGAGCAGTGCAAGTGCTCAGGTTCTTGCAACCTTAAAAACCACATAATTCTGCCATCAAACAGCTTGTTTAAATAAGAATGGCAAGACATTCACAAACGTTGAAAACCATGGCTTTAGTGCTGAGCTGAAACATCTGGAAGAAATATTTACTCTTTGAAAGCGCCGCTACTGTGCTGCAAACTCAGCCCAGAGCTCCCCAAACCCAGCCCAAAACTCCCCAAACCCAGCCCAGAGCTCCCCAAACCAAGCCCAGAGCTGCCCAAACCCCTGTCTGGGGTCTGCAAACCCAGCCCAGAGCTCTCCAAACCCAGCCCAGAGCTCCACAAACCCTTGTCTGGGCTCTGCAAGGAGCCAGAGCACCCAACAACCAGAAAGGTTTATAAAAACTTGGCTACATGTGATTATTCCCTTATGTCAGCCACGCCAAGTTGGGAATAAAGTTTAGAGACAAGAGCACACAAGCACTCAGAAACACGGGAATTTCCAAGAAACCAGGTGAGCATCTCCAGGAGAGTTTGCCAAGACCCTGTAATCTCCCCCTCTTCCATCTTAAAAATCCTGCAATTTTTCAGTCTTATCTCTACATCAGCAATTGCAGCAAAGGTGACCAGAAAAAACATCTTATTAGGGCACATTGTCTTTTGTCTGAGGTTCTACAGACCAAGAAACCTGCAGTTCCAGTTGGCCTGAGTTAATAGTTTTCAACACATACTGGTGAATTTCTCACATGGTTCTAAAAGAAACCGTTCCACTGATTCTGTGTAGCTGCCTGAGCAGCAGCAGGTCCTCCAGGACAAGGAAATGGCTTTAAACACTTGCAGTGAGTAATCCCAGCTTTTCCTGCCTCCTCCATCCCGGAGAAAATGATCAGGGCTGGCAGCTGCCTTGGAGCACTTCAGGAGCCAGAGGTCGCGGGGCTGAGCTTGGCCACAGGTTGGAGATGGATCTGCCTGCAACACAACCCTGCTGAGCAACTCCTCCGAAAATGACTAAAACTGAAAAGGAAGAGTGGCCTTTGAACAGTGAAAAGCAACGTGGGGAGATGGGATATTATAAAAGTCAAGTTTCTATGCAGCCCTGCCCACCTTGGCCTTGCAAGTTGGATCTTTGCCTCCAGCAGGTTTTCTGAGCAGCAGCAGCCTCTGCCCAACTCTCCCTGGTCCCACTTGTTTTCTTCCCATCTGCTCCTGCCACGTCCCACAGCCTCTCCAAACTCATCCCCCACAGTGTCCCATGGGGAGGAATGATCTCACCTTCCTTCCACAGCCCTGCACCTCCCTGGGTTGGGAAGGATAATATTCACAACCACCAGAGATCCAGTTACATCATGGGCCGTGTCAGGACAGAGCACAACCTGCTCTCCCTCAGCAGCCAACTGGGAAGAACTGGAAACTCTCTCTCCAGTATAGAAGCTGCTGCTCACAGGGTTTGTGACTTGCTTTACTCAGTCCTTCCAAGCAGCCTCCCCATCACTGTGACTTGTGTGCTCACTTCCAAATGTGCACAAAAAGTAAAACTTTCCCAGAAGTAGAATTTATAATCCAAACTGGGGCTGGGAATTGCTTTGTTCCCAGTCCCAGGGACATGGATTTCACAGGATATACAATCCCAAAATCATGTCTTTTTTTTTTTTTCTGAAAACATGATTTAGACACTTTGCTCGCAGAGCTTTATCATTTCCATCTTTCATAATGTTCCCAAGAATTTCACATCCCATCTGTCATCACTAGGATTCTCTGGTAGTTGATACCAAAGAGAACTGAAAATCAACATTTGGGAACACGGGGAAAAAAAAACAAAACACAACCCCCCCAAAAAAAAACAAACCAAAAAAACACCAAACAGCAATCAAATTAACATCTGCCTTGAGATGAGACCTTGCCTCTTCAAAGTAGTGTTTTCATCATTAGGAAGTGACAGAAAAGGAAGTCCCAAAAAGTATTAAATTCCCAGAGTCCTCTTCCTGCCATTTGCCCGTGGAGCATGGATTGAGTAACAGGCAGACGGGTCTGGGGCTGTCTGTTTGAACATCAGGTTTCTAATTGATTGCACAGCACTTGGAATCTATTAAAGGCCTCCTATAAATTCCAGTTCTCGATAGGACAGGCTGCCGACATACGCAGATGTTGAGAACTCGCTAATCCTGAGTAAATCTGATAAAAAATGTTTGCCTTCTCCAATTTTTCCAAGGAATTAATTGCCGGGATTGTGGCTCTGACTCAACGGAGTGAAAACCCCATAATCTGGGTGTTTGCCACGAGGCCATGAACAGTATGTTAACAGGGAGAGATTCTTATTCCAGACATTTGGCCCATGTCACCCAGAGCCTCAGGATAAGACACTGTGTCATTCCTGGGAAGCCGGGATGAGGAAGCCCGTGGGCCCACGGCAGAATTCCACACCAATTCTTCTACATTAGCAATTTCAAGACCCTGACAAGGGAAAAGTGTCCAAATGCCTTTTAATAAATTGGAATAATATTGTTTACCCTCAGGACACTGAGGGCAGAGACGCCCTTGGAAAAGCAAACACTGGGAGTGTCATGAAGCTGGTGCCTGGTTCCTGACTCAGCTCTGACCCTCAGCCTCTTCACTTCTCTGCTGGAGCAACTTGTACCATTCCTGTCTCCACCTCACACCCTCCCTCTTCATTGTGAGGGCTCAGATCTTCCAGCCTGCCCCTCTCCTGCTTGGGTAATTGTCATCTCTTACCTTCCAACCCACCTCTCTCCATCCCCATTTGGCTGCCAAAATTGTCTGTCTGATTAAACCCCACTCTTATTTTCCACCGCCTTCCCCCTACCTGTGTGATCAGGGCACTGGGAAATGCTCCTGTCTGTCCCTGTGTCTGCTCTTAAATGTCATGTTTCCTCCCATCTCTCATGCACAGCTCTGCTCTGCCCCCAGCCCTGGACCTTTAGCACCCACTGGCACTTTCTGGCCCAAATGTTTTTTGTCCACTTTGGTTTACAACACTCTGGTATAAAAAGCTTCTCAGCACAGAGGTTACGTCCTCAGCCCCTCCTCACCTGGGATGGCAGCATCATCTTCCCCATGGTCACCTTCTCCCCCTCTCAGACCCCATAAATTTGGCCTCACTATGGAGAAGGACCCTGGAGCTTTTCCTGAGCAAACCCCAGTCCCAGGAATGAGATGGAGTCACACACAGGTCCAGAGAAGAGGCAACACATCAGACCTGTGGGAAGGTGGAACCAGCCCCAAGGAGAGGCAGGAGGTCTGGACATGGAACACCCACCCTTGACTTTGCTCCCAATCTGGCAGAGGGATGGCTTGGGTGGTCCCCAGGGCCACCAGTTTCTGGCAGGGCATGGAAAAGATTCCCCAAGGAAGGCAGTGCTCTCTTTCTGCCTCTGTCCACAGTGGCCTGAATTCATCTTTCCATTGAAGAAGAAAAAGAAAATCCTGCTCTGTCCTACCCCAGGAACCCACTTGTGTGTCCAGCTCAGAGCAGGAGCTGCTTTTCTTTATCTGGATTGATCATTGGATTTACAGTGTGGTAAAAGCAAAGGAATTGCCTGAAAAAAAATGCAATGATTAGTAGATTATAAATTCACTGAGTGCTCCAACAGGAGATGACAAGCCTGGCAGCTGGAACACCCTTCACTCCCCAGATTGGACACAGGAAGGCAGGTGAGCCCTGCCCAGCTACCCCGGGCACCTGGGCGAGGCAGCAAAGGCATTTTCTTGCTTGATTCCCTTTATTAAGTCTTGATTTGAACTGAAACCAAATGGGAATTCTTGTCTTTGTGTCACACAGAGAAGATAAAAGTCATGGTGAGGGGAATAAGGGGCTGGGAGAACCATTGGGAATGCTGGAGTGGAAAAGAGCATCATCCTCCACCCAAGGACCAAATACGGGCTTCATCCTTTTCCTCCCACATCCCTTCACACCTGATATTTACCAGTACAGAAAAAGAAGATGTATATAAATAAAGGTCATCTTTAGAAAATGGTAAGCAGTTAAAGTGGTACAAAATATATTTTTCATCCAGTTTGAAAGAGCTCAAATAAGCAGGAAACAGAGGTCCAAGTAGAGTCACTGGAGGGAGCAGGGACATGGATAATGTGGAGAAGTGAATCCCACTCAGCAGGGACATGGATGATGTGAAGTGAATCCCACTCAGCCTCTGCTCCCCCATAACCACGTCCTGCAGGGAAAGCCCCTGGGATGGTTCTGGACGTGGGAGGAAGGAAATCCCTGCAGAAAGCTGATCATCCCATACAAGGTCAGACAGGAAACTGGAGATAACATTTTTTAATAACTAGCTGTGGGAAATCAGCACCAGGCTCAGGAGCTCTGCCAGCAGGACAGGGCAGGGAGGCCTGGATGCACTGGCAGGAATAACTGAGGAAAAATCCTAAAGAAAACCAGGCAGCAGCCTGGACTAAACCCTTCTGAGTTTGTCAGATTTCCCAGGAAAGCAGAAATAAGCTGCAGAATGAACCCAATTTGTCAAGTGAAGCGACGAGACAACACAGGAAACACCAACAATTCCCACTGAGAAATACTGAGACACTTTAAAGGCATAAAATAATCAGGCTCAGGAGGAGGTGAGTTTGTGTGTCCCCTCATAAACGAGGAAATCCAAGTGTTGATTGGAGAATGACTTATCCAAGAGTCCTGGTGAGTCACAAACCCACCAAGTCCCACTTCCCTGATCCAAGCACCACTTGCTGCCTCCAGGATCTGTTCAGGAGGCCAAGGAACAGCCTGTTCAGGAACTGCTCAGCACAAGCACAGCTGGTAGGGAAGGAAAGCTCCGAGATTGGGCACATGGGGACATCCTGCATTTCAGAGCCAAGCCTGGCCACTCATCCCTGCACCCAAAGTGTGGGGAGCACAGGGGGCCTTGCCTTGCAAGTGTGTTTTCATCCTGGTGAAGGGCTGGGATGAGAGCTGAGAGCTGCCAGTGGGTCAGTGCTCACTGACTGAAACAGGCAGCATTCAATGGGATTTTTTCACCCATATCCGTAAGGGGAAGCCAAAGGAGGCAGGTGGAATGTGCCTGGTGCTGAGTTGCACTGCACAGACCCTGCAGAGATGCTCAGAACAACTCAGAGGTTGCACATATGGTCACAAAAAGCAAGGAAAATCTAAATGCTTCAAGCCCAAAGTGACAACATTCCCTGCTCATGGCAGGGGGTGGAATGAGATGATCTTTAAGGTCCCTTTCAACCCAAACCAGTCTGTGATTCCACGATCCTAACATTGCACGAAGCTTCAGTCGTGGTTATACAACCAGGAGCAGCTCCCAACAGAAATACCGACCTGGTTCAAAGTGAATAACCTGATGTCATTTCCATATTATCCAAGATTACTGAGACAAGAGCTCCTGGCAGGAGCACCAGCTGTGAGGGGCAGGTCTGGGAACTGGAGCTGGGACGGAGCCATCCCACACCTTTCCTCTGAAGGGAAACCTGTCAACATTCCCAGACACACCAGCCCCTGTTCAGGGCCGGGCTGGAACAAGCTGGGCTGCTGGGAGGTGTCCCTGCCCATGGCAGGGGGCAGAGGGAGATCTTTCAATTCCCTTCCATCCCAAACCCCTCAGTCATTCCACAATAACACATCTCAGCACTGGTTTGAACCCGCTGAAGTGTCCAAAGTTGGAGTCTGGCAAGTTACACTTTGCTTTGTTGCTCCCTGCACTGACTCTGCCCACAAACTTCTCACGTTCCTCCTCTCCCAAGCTCTGTTTCCTGTTCTCTCCTTGCAGCTCCTAAGCCAAGAAAGCATTTCCTGAACAAACCACTGGAAAGAATGGATTTTTTAGTTTTGCTGCTCCCTGAGATACCAGGGAAAAACATTTTTCTTTTTTTATTTTTTAAATTAAACCCCAACTTAACAAGAAAAATCCGAATTTTCATGAAGACATTATGGGGAGGAAAAAACATTTACTTCAAGTTGAATTGAAGCTTTTTTTTTTCCTACTGGCTTTTAAGCACATTTTAAGGTAGGAACAAAATGATTTTCCAAGCAAAAAGCATATATTCTTTTCATATTGAAAATATTTTTCTCTGGTTGCTCTTTTTCTCTCCTTTATTCCAAAATGTGTTTTTCAAGCAGCTCTTCTCGCTGCAAACCTGCCTCTTCAAACAATTCCTCCTTTTATCTTGTCAGCACTGGTAAAATTTACAAATCTGTCCTTCCTTAAATTGCCACCCTCTGTCTTATCTCCTTTGGATGAGCTTTTTAAGCTTTTAAAGTGTTTTTCTTGTGCTGTGAAAAAAAAAATTTCTCTCTCAGACAGACCTTGTGTTCTTTTAATGGACATGAGAAATCAACCATGAGAGCTGGGAGGGACCCCCAAGGACCATCCAGCCCAACCCTCAGCCCTGCACAGGCCCAGCCCCAAGAGTCACCCCCTGTGCCCCA